>BOPN01000688.1:360684-368184 GCA_017312705.2 Penaeus japonicus | reverse complement strand
GGACGTTTTTTTGATAATCCTTAAAGAGAGAGTAGAGAGTAAAGAGTTAAGAAAAGAGAGAGAGAGAGAGAGAGAGAGAGAGAGAGAAATAGATAGACAGATAGAGATAGCGCGAGAGAGTTATGTGTGTGTGGGGAGGGGAGGGGGGGTGCGTGCGTGTGTTCTTTTATATATACACAGATATGAATACATCATATCCACATTAATACACATATGTAAACAAAATTCTCATACTGATTATCCGCACGAGGAGAATTTATCTGACGACGTCGATAAACGAGGATTAGATAAGGAAAAATATGTTTTTTTATACCCACGTGGGCATAGTTTGTTGATAAAGCTTGCATGCAAGATAACGGTATTCGTGTATAGGTTTTGGTTCTTATTTTGCGACAGGTTATGTTTTTTTTTATTTCAAACTTCTTTCCTTAGATTTTTTTTCTTTTTTTTCCTCCATATCTTTTATTATTATTTTCTTCATAAAAATCATAAACAAATCTTCATCTCATTCTCTTTCTACTTATCATATCTTTCCTTCCTATTCTCCTACCATTCTACCGATGTTCTTCTTTCTTTATTTCTTCTTTTTATTGAATAAAACTATTTCTATGTCTTCTTCCTTGTTCATTATGCTGCGACTCTTCCTTTTTTCTTCCTAAATTTGACCATTCTTCTTCCTTGTTCGTCTTCTTCCTGTCTCCCTTGTTCATGCAAGTTCAGCACCATTGGTTCAGTACCACTTCAACCTAACCCAGAGCTTGTGACCTTTACGGCGAGCTTCCACAACAGTTAATCGTCAACTTACGAGAAAAAAAAGCACACACACTCAAAGACAATGTACATTTTCTTCGTTATGTCGTATTTTAACGGCTATCAATTAGCGGTGGTAGTCATTTATGGGACTTTTTTCTTATTCATTTCGTGTTTTTCAATTTAAGTCTTATCGTGTGTGTTTGTTTCGCCGATTTGTTGTGATAATCGTGCAGAAGGGAAAGGTAAATACAATGTAAAACTGACAGTTCTGAATATGCTTTATTGCAACGGGTTAAAATAAAAGATTTATTGCAAGCTCAAGGCAGTGTAGGGCGGGCGTATAACTGTGATGTGATTAATAAGATGTTTTAGACATGATTAGATATTCAACGTAATTGCACTTCTAGAAATCGACCATCAGCTTTAACAAAGGGGAGCGTCACAACATTCGTTTTTTTCTCTCTCTCTCTTTTTTTTTTTTTTTTTTTTTTTTTTTTTTTTTTTTTTTTTGCCAATAAATAAAAACATCAACCTTTGATCTTGATACGCAACCCTCGACGAAAGTTGAATTCCCTCCCGAGTGACTGGATATTCGCAAGCACACCAGTTAAGGTTGTGTCAGACTCGATGCCTCTCAAAGCCTCATCAAATGCAGCTGTTTAAGATTTATAGCATTAGAGAATCGGCGTATTACAATGTTTTCGAAGCGATGGTGTGTAAACTGGATATATTACTGAGAGGTGGTCTATCGATCTCTTTTCTTTCTGAATCCATCTTCGCATTCGTGTTATCACACATCATTTCTTATTGTAGTTATTATCATCATCCAATTTCTTCGCCTTTTTCACACATCATCGCCTCTTCATACATCATCTCTCTCTCCTTCCTTCTTTAATCTCAATCACACACATTCTCAATCTTCTTCAAGTTTCTTATTACCATTATCACCGTGTCTTCTCACGTTTTTATCACGTGATACCCCACCTCCGTTCATGACGATCGGCCCCGAAGTACGACAACCCAGTTTTCGTCTTCCTTGTTCTGCCAAGAAGAAGACCAGTTCAGGCCAACCTCGGCGAAGAGAGCGTGCGCGGGGCCGAGGGATGCTCGCTCGCGCACCTGCCCCGTCGCTACGAGGGATGGGATGCTGCGATCTCTGCGCTTCGGGGCGCAATGGGCGGACACTGATTGCGGATGCTCCTCTGTGCCCTGCCTCGGACTCGATCCTCCGGGGATGCGTAAGCAGAGAGGGAATCGGGAAAAATGACCTTTAGTGTTTTTGCGTTTCGCGATTTGCTATTCTGGGAGTAAGTATTGCGGCCTTCAGGCATGCACAGCGAAAGAATACATACGCAAACAAACTCACACACAGTGTGTGTGTGTGTGTGTGTGTGTGTTTGTGTGTGTGTGTGTGTGTATGTGTGTGTGTGTGTGTATAAATATATATGAATATATATATATATATATATATATATATATATATATATATATATATATATATATATATATATATATATATATGTATATATATATATATATATATATATATATATATATATATATATATATATATATATATATATATACATATATAGATGCACACATATATATACATATCTAGACTCACCAAGAAACAACGTAGGGGAAACGACGATCCGAGAGAGAGAGAGAGAAATAAAAAAAGTATAGACAAGATTCAGAGTTATCGTGTGAATATGGTACTTCCTAATGCAAGTGCGTGTCTCTTGATTGCAATCTGCAGTAAGTTTGCCTTTGGGTGCTAACCATAACAAAGAAAAATGCCTGTCCATGACTCGTTATGAAAACAGGATTTCAGTGTACGTAACAAGGATAATTACAAATCTTTGATGATAGACAAGAAACGAGGACCAACGGAATAATACATTCTGCTCATACATTCATTCATATTCTTCACGAGTTCGTTTCTATTCCCAATAAGAGAGGACATTCATTTGGGCGGGACTTTCACATACGAGACGAAACAAACGCAGGCTGTAGATCTACTGTTTCTTTGTATGTATTAATACAAGTCATGACAAGCTGTGATAGAAGTCGCCCTATTTAGCAATGTAACCATCGGTGTTGACATAAGTACTTACAATACACGAATAATAAATTCTACAATGATGACGTTTGAGATAACGGTGACCTGTCCTCATAAACTCATGGTATTGAAGACTATGTTATTGCAGTGATTAAGAACGAAAGAAAAACACGGTTAACATCCAATCGCATCTCACAGACATCTATTTCCAGCGAAGGGACGTGGGAAGGCGGAGGGTAGAAGGTAGAAAGAAGTAACGCAAATTCTAAAGCAAGAGACCCTTTTATTGACTGCTTCCCTTGGGGCGGTACTCTTTCCTAATATGGGCTGTCACCTGGGTAATAACTTGATTTATTATATGGGAACAGCTGGTGGCTCTCTGCTCTGTGTTGTGGTAGTATTGGAAGCTTGCCGGGATATGTGTAAATCAAGTGGCCTCGTGATATTTGCGTGTGAAGTGTGGGTGAATATACGTGCATGTTTTTGTACGCATAAGTGGTCGGTGAAATAAAATGCTTCTTAGATATTTCTGTGGATTCTGTATTGATATCTATAATAATGGCCATGATCTTATACTTCAAAGATAAGAACTTGTTAATGATTGTTACTTATAGACTGGAGTACAAGGAGAGTGAGAGAGAGAGAAAGAAAGAGAAAGAGAGAGAGAGAGAGAGAGAGAGAGAGAGAGAGAGAGAGAGAGAGAGAGAGAGAGAGAGAGAGAGAGGAGGTGGGGTGGGAGCTGAACAAAGTAAATAAACGAATGAAAGAAAAATAATAAAAAAACGGGAAATCGCCCACCGGAATACATATCACCACCGTCTCAAAAATATGGGACTCAACCAAGACCTGACCAAGCGAACTCACAAGCCTCACTACAGCCACCTGCGAATTTTCATGCTTGCTGAACGTCACTTATACGACGTTGTTACTGTCAATTGTACACCGTGAACCAAGGTCTTATCAACGATAAACCGCTCATCATGCAATGTATATATATATATATATATATATATATATATATATATATATATATATATATATATATATATATATACATATAAAGAAAGATAGAGAGAGAGAGAGAATCATAGCAAATAAGTTTTACTTTGACAAGATTCCTAACTGTACTCCATTGCGACACCCAGACGCATGATACCAAATTTGTAAAATGATCATAAGGCGTGGATGAAAGAAAAAAAAGGCCTGAATTCAATCTGCGTATTCGAATGCAACAGTATGGAGGAATGCCAACGCCAAAGTTAACACTGAATTGCACATTTTCTTAGATACCAACACGACCATCTTTTTTTTAATGAGCTGCAAATTATCAGAATGAAATTTCAGCCGGATATTCAAAATGAATAAGCACAATTAATGACTTTACTTTCCAGCAGAAAAGATTGCAGCTGAGACATAGCATTTTCCTCTTGATAATACGATATCATTTTCAGATCTTTCGAAGCATTATACATATGCAAATGTTTCAACGACAGACCGAGAGAATACCTTTGTAAGTGCAGACAAAGAGAGAGAAATAAAACGACAAAATATATGAAACGAAGAGGATAAATTACGAAGACGAACATAAAAAGAAAAACTGAAATGCGAAGAAGAAAACGAAATAATTCCAATACGAGGAAGAATTTGGATAAATGAAAAAAAAGGAAATGCTTCGAGAAGACGTAAGAGAAAGGGGGAGTCAGAGCATAGCAGTCCCCTGGCTGTGAAATTGTGCAATCTTTGTACAGTGACCACAGCTGCAGTGACGGGCCCCGCTACACCTTGGGCTGAAATCATGCACAGTCGGAATTATAGTCTTCTTTGTGTGTTGCCTTTGACAGATAGAGAGAGAAAGAGAGAGAGAGAGAGAGAGAGAGAGAGAGAGAGAGAGAGAGAGAGAGAGGGATTTTGTTTCGGCGCCATGTTGGCTTGATCGCGTGCTTTGAAGGATACATCTGAAAAAAAAAAAATATATATATATATATATATATTTACTCTCTAACAGAAATGCCAATCTTCACCCATACTTCAACAGTTGTAACTCGTCTCATTTCCTCTGACGCAAGCAAACACGATCGCCTTTAGACGAACACGGTAGTTCGTCTAATTAGTCGAGCACGCAGACGGGTGAATCCCCGGCGTTCGTGTAGGCAACCTATCCAGCCGCAGATGACCGCAAACGGGTATCCTGGTCGCGCTAATGTCGTTAGGATTTGCTTGAGGAGTATGGCGATTCCTGTGGTAATTGTTTGTGTTTGGGGGGAAGGGAGCAAGTACAAACACACACACATATACAGGCTTATCTATGTATACATATTTTTCCCGTGGGTCTATATCTAGTTATCTATTTTTTTCTGTTCCTTGTCAGTGCATACAACAGAAACACCGATACGAGCACAAGAACACGTACAATATATATCTTTAATTATATTATATATCGTTATCTATATGTCTAAATCCAGCTATCTATATCTACATATGCATATATATCTATATCTATCTGTCTGTATATGTTTTCTGTTCCTTTTTCAGTGTAAACGTGCCAACCTGTCTATTTTATCCCACTACTTCTCTGTTTTATCTCTCACCAACGTGTATTTTTCTTTTTCTTTTTTTTTTTCTTCGCTATCCATGTTTTGACATTTGTGGAGGTTGGAGTCGTGACGTGGCTCTCCTTCGAAACCATATGTTCATGACGTTCTCCATGACTGTCCATGAACCGAGAGTGTAGCCAGGGGAAAAAAAGTTCTTTGTTGTTTGTATTGTCATTTGAACAATAAGTCGTGGATTCTATTTTTTTTTCTTTTTTTTTTCAGAGAGAGAGATTTTAAAGATGAATCTACTTGCCTTATTTTTTTTTATTTACTCGATATGTACGTATAATCAAATCAATAAATAACAAAGCGAAAATACTGACATGAAAAAAAGAAAAAAGAAAATCTTACCAGGGAATCCAGACAGAACTAGAATGCATTTGGCCTCTCGTTATGTTTTGATCCATGTTTATTCAAATTCCCTTGAACAGTTACACGGACAAACAAATTCCCGGGTTATCAGGCATATCTCTTGTGCAACGATGACTTATAAGGGACTTGTAAGGAGTATGAATTCATGCAACACAGAGGAGGGGGAGGAAGGGGGAGGGGAGCCTTGTGGAGAGTAGGGGGTGTGGGGGGAGGCGGCGGTCGCGGGGGAGGGGTTGGGAAGGATGGGGGCATCGAAGGGGGGGGGGGGAGGGGGAGTTAGGGAGAAAGTAGAGGGGTTTTCAGGAGGATGGGGTTTTGGTGGAGTGAGGTTGGGAAATGAGATAGGAAAGGAGTCGGTGAAGGTGTTGGGGGTGTTGGGAGGAAGATGGGGCCTTGATGGAGAAAGGGGTGAGAATGGAGAGGAGGGTAGGGTGAGGATGGGGGGTTATTAGCGGAAAAGTGTAGAGTTGGGTATGGGAAAGAACAGGGCCGTCAATGGAGAGGATGGGGGGGGGAGGGTTGTGTTCCGTTGGGAGAGAGAGGATGGGAGGGGGAAGGGGGAAGGGGGGGTGCTGGACCCAAAGTGTTCTCAGACATCTAGAGGTCTAATGCGATCGTCTGAGGAAGTGGTTTCGGGCTAGGTGGTCGAATTACGTCTAATTTGGTCGTCGAGAAAGACTTTTGTGGTGTCCCGAAGCCGCTTGTTCCTTCCTTGTACTGTACACTGTTCCTCTTCCTCCTCGCCCTTCTCTTCCTCCTCTTTCTTATTATTCCTCCTACTCCTCGTCGTTCGATATTTTCATTTTTTCCTGCCCTCCCTCCTTCTATCGCCTTCTACTTCCGCAGCTTATGAAAACGATGAAAAGAAATACCATTCCAAAGAGAAACCAACCCAACGACCAATTCAAAACACGCGGGTTTTTTCGCGCACCTGAATCACCCCGTCTTCTCACACCCAGTCATCATTTTCTGACAAAACAGACAAAAGCAACCTAAAAAAAAAATCTTGTGTGTTTGTTCTGCCTCCACCTGCCGACCATATCCCCAGTATCGCCCCTCCTGCTGCTCACTGTTCACGCATGGGTCTAACATCACAATAGCTGCATCAAACCCGATTCCTGGTGCGCATCGCTGCAGTCTTTTGTCATATGCGGACTGGCGCACAACATCAAGAAATGCTCGACTGCTTCCTTTAGATAATTTCTATTCTTTCCCTCTCTTCTTCCTTTAGATAATTTCTTTTCTTTCCCTTAATTCTTCCTTTAGATAATTTATATTCTTCCCTTTTCTTCTTCCTTTAGATAATTTATATTCTTTACCTTTCTTCTTCCTTTAGATAATTTCTATTCTTTACCTTTTTTCTTCCTTTAGATAATTTATATTCTTTGCCTTTCTTTTTTCCTAATAGAGGAGTTGGAGGAAATGGAGTGGAAAAGAATATATAAATTATTATCCCTCTCTATTCCATAAAAAATATTAAATTAAATAATTCATATATCAAGCACCTAGCTACTTCTCCGCACAGTAATCGTTAAGGTTAAACGTCTCACTTACATTTTTTCTCGACCCACAAACAGGATAATGACCAGGTAACGATACACTAGACAAATAATCAACGCCTTTTAGTGCATTAACGAACGCATGAATATTAGGGAAAGAACCCTTTTTATCGCTCATAATACGTAACCATGTGTGGAAGGCGTTGATAATGCCTTG
>BOPN01000688.1:350684-353184 GCA_017312705.2 Penaeus japonicus | reverse complement strand
GCAGGGACGCGACCATGTTGACGTACCGAAACGCAGAAAATCAAATATTCACAGTGGGTGACCCTAATCCACTTGCTTTCAGATATCCAAAGACACAACCTTGCCTTTGTGAAATAATACAGACAAACTAGACGACAAAAATGTGACATAAAAACAAACAAACAAACAAACAAAGAATGCATAGAAGATACTTATAAACAGGACTTAGTACAAGCTTTGATTCGCCTGATGAACTCAGATCGCCGGGTTCACAAAACCGAAGCAAAGGCAATGGGAAAACTGTGGCTCAAGTGTCGTGGCACATCAGCCCTTTTCGGACTTGCTTACATGTGCTCTATAATGGCAGTGAATCATTGATAGGACAATCACAGAGTATGATTTTATTATGAATATATGGATGAAGGGCATGCCCGGACGTACTTCTCTGTAAGGAGTGTCATCTGAGGCATAATCATTCTTCTGTCAAATAATATGTTAAAATGTGTAGCTGTACTAGTGGTTCTTGTCATGTTGACCTACAAGAAAAATAAATAAGTATCATAGAGTAACTAGAGAAGCTGAGAATGAATTCCTTTCTTTGCAACTTTGAAGTTCAATAACAGGATAAAAAAGTGAAGCATAAAAATGTTTTTGTGATGCAGTAAAAACTTCAAAGTAGCAAAGAATTCGAAGCTTTTAACCGGCAGATGACTGCCGATGACATGCTCCAAAGCCAGTGGCATTAGAATCTATGAATCCAATGACAATTTTATCTGTGACAGAGATGCCGTGGTCTTTGTGGTAACTAAATCTTCTTAGTTGTAAACTGCTTCTTGGATGTAGTTAGTGTATATAGATGTTTTCTCTTTCTTGCAAATTCCCTCCTTGGATTCCCTCATCATAATCCTAAAAGAAGACCATCTTAGATAAGGTAATCTTATAAATGGCCCAGGTGCTATTCATAGACAGTCAAATGGACCTGAATGCAAAACATCACGTTATTGTCAAGACTATCAGTAATATTGAGCTTTTTAACTTCAGAGACAAGTTATGAAAATGTATCTCAAACACTTTCATCCAGTTACATTCACGAGCTGTTTCAGTCAAATAAATGATATAGTGTTATCAGATCATTCATAGACATCTCATTTGCATATCCTTGAAGATCAGAATTGAACGTAATCATTCATTTGTTGAAATAAAAACAAAATAAATAATGTAAGGCCTTGGTGGATGTTGAAAGACAACAACAGCCTTCATCCGGTCACAAAACGTCAGTGACATTAGTAATTCAGCATCACATGCATACATCTTCAGCATCTGCTTTAGTCGTTAAGTGGTAAGTCAGGGCATATTTCTATAGTGATAAGACATTGTTATATACTTAGGTTTGTGTACACTTGGGTATGTAAACAAATAGATTCTCTGAGCCTATTATTGGAGTGCCTCGAAGGTGGGCGTCGAAATCGCTGTTTTTAGTTTTCTGGTGTACTCCATTTCACAGGCAAAATCGTCAAGAACGTTGTCATGGAAACTATAAGATTTGTTACACTTGGCTCATATCTCCAATTTGTACTACATATCCATGTCTCTTTCTCTTGTTACGGAAGGTTACGTTGATTGAATATCTATTTTTTTTAGTCTCTTTTCTATCTATCTCTCCTTCTCTTTCTCTGTCTCTCTCTCTCTGGTTCTCTCTCTCTCTCTCTCTCTTTCTCTCTCTGTTCTTTCCCTGTTTCTCTCCCTCCCTCTCTTTCTCTCAACAATAAGATCAACTATGCTTTCCTTGTAACAATCTGCGGCCAGTCTGAAATTTATAGATATATATAGATATATATCCTGTATAATAATTCTGCTACACACACATCTTCTTCCATATCCTGAAGTTCAAGATATATTTCATGAAGTATTTATTATCACTGATCATTCCTACTCCTATTAGTCACTGTTCGGTTTCCCTTTGCGTTCACTTTTTCTCATCTAAGAGTCGGGCACGACTGACTTTTATCAGAATGATTACAAAAATAATATGTTTATTATTATTATTATTCTCATAATCATTTGTTATTACTAGCATTGATAGTATTATTGTACGGATTGAGCAATAGATCTGCCGTAGTAAGTATTCTATTAAATTATAGCCATCCAAAGATGGTATGTAGATATGTTATTTTAACAATTACAAATTAACAATCTAAATTATCAAGTCAACATTCATTGGAGAAGAGAAGGAAAAAATTCCTTGCAAATTGCAGTTTTGTTGGTATGCTATTTGTTATGATGCCATAAATGTCTACCGATCAGCGCTCCTCTTGCAGCATTTCGTAATGCAAGAGTGAAGTGATCAAATTGACTTTTTCTTCAAAATGGTGTAAATTTAATAATGTTCACCAGTGTTTTTGATTGTCACTCAAGCAAATCTGTCTTGGGACTATTAATCAATTTGCTTTTTAATTCAAAAAAAGATAAATAAATGAATAGATAAAAGACAGGAGACACTTTAGTGATCCAAACTGTTAAA
>BOPN01000688.1:293184-300684 GCA_017312705.2 Penaeus japonicus | reverse complement strand
GAGGAGTGAAGGCGTCGCATGGAAGAAACCGTTACGCAGGGAGGTTAGAAGAACACGTCACCTGAAAGTTCAGCTACGAAGCCATGCCGGGGTCGGTGAAGGAGTGCTCCGAGGTGGTATGTCTGTTAGGTGTTGTGGGTGCTTGGTGCTTGGTGTTGTGGCGTCATCAACTCATGGAATTGAAAACGAGAGATACTGAATTACGTATGGATGATTTTTTTTTTTTTTTTTTTGAAGTAGTGGCCTGTGAATGATTCTTTTCCTCGTTGATGGGCTTGTTAAACATGGCCGAATGTCAAGTTTAGAATGACTCATCCATGGTGAATATGCACTATTAATTATTTTTAGGGATTTCATTCATTACTTTAATCTTAACAATCTTGTTATGAATAATGTCTGTGGCCTATTCCAAATCCATCACGATGATGATTCACTAGGTCTTTGTCATCACTAAATTTGTTAAATTGTCTAGCTCTCAGTGTATTATCAAAATATCAAAATGGAGTGAAACGATTATTAGTGTGACTCACAATAATCAAAACTTTTAATCATTTTTAGATGCCTGTTGATGACTCCATAAAAAAACTCTTTGGAAGTTGAATTTCGGTTTTGGACATGCTGAGTCTTCAGTGTGAGGTACAGGAAGTAATTAAGTGTTATCATGTGCTTGGAAGACAAGAGTTTTTTGAGATTATATATATAATTTCGCACATGTAAACAGAAGCATTAAAAACAAAAGAAAATAGTTGTTATCGTGAGTGTACATGTCTGTAGTTCTTGTAAGTGGAGGGTGGGGGAGTGGATGGTGAACGACCTCGATCAAAAATCAAGAGTAAAATGGCGAACATAAACAGAGCACTCATACACCGAGGCAACATCGACAAACAAGAGAAGCTGGGACAATTCAAAGCCACGCCGGTACTGGAACAACAGGAACACTCATTTCCAGGACACAAAAAGTCGTTTACTGGAATTAGAAAGGTTGGTTATACAAAACCACACATCTCCATCTTAATGAGAAACAGATGAACACTTAATACACATTGGTTACACTTTTTTTTAAAAAGCAATGAGTTCATTTCTTTCTTTTTTTTTTACTGTATTTGGTTATCATATATGTATACATTTTTTTATTTTTTCTACCTGATCCTACCCCCTGATTCATCCATGAACAAATGGAGATGAATTGAGAATGAAAAGACTGTGTTCCTCGTATCCAACTCGGCCAAGATAGTCAAAGAAGAGAAGGTTACTATCGAGCACCGCCTGGGAATCGTGACTACCTGACCTAAGGCGTATTTTTGTTGGCTAAAATGTGCAAACTGCTCAAAACCCCTTTTATGGCCGGAGTGACTTTATAATACATCCCCTAGCCGCACTGGCCTTGGGATGTATTCCACAACCTCCGCGGACATAAAGAATGAAGCGATTAAATCCATATTGTCTTCACCAAAAACCTCACCTCACCTTGAATGAGGTATTTCAGATCCGCTCTTCAAAAAAGAAAAATGATTTAATGTTCTTCCTCTTTTGTCTTCAACAGATTGCAGCCATTCCCACAAAAAGACTCCTCTTTGTTATACTTGATGTCGCACTTGTGAAAAATAGCTACACAATGTTTATAGTGTGACCTACTCACTTGGATGCCTGCTCTATACAGTTAATGCTGAAAGTCGAGTATTGACGGTTAATATCACGCGTCTTGTGTAGCCAAGTGCTTCGACCAGCCGGCTCAGTCTATGACTTTTCTATCAGATTGAATTGATTTGATATTGATGCTGCTAGAATTCATCTCTTTCCTTGAGATTTGTTTCTGAAACACATTCTCGAAAGGAAACCTTCAGTACTTGTATTTCTTTATGAATCAACATGACACAATCTGTAGGTGGGAAGTGACTACATCATGAAAACTGAGTAACTATAAGATCATTACAGTTACAGCATATATAGTATACTTCTGTGGTAGTAATTACGACATTAACACGGACGCATTATCTAAGATCTATATATATTTTTATCAACATCTTGCCAGTTCAACTGTCAAAAAGGAATAAAAGGTCAAAGGCAGATGAAAGACAAGCCATGACCTTGCATGAGAGCTACGTAGACGGACACAGGTGTGCGTGACCTGCAAGGCAAGTAATATTGACCTACAAGACTCCACTCTACTCCTACATTCCCGCTGAGCTTACCTCAGGCAGCGCTGGTCAGACAACAGCAAGACGTTCAGGTCACTGTTCTCCCGGCTACGGGTCAGAGATCAGGCCCACTGAACCATTGACTCACTGCCCCCAAAGCATTATATATTTCGTTAAAAAAAGAGAAAAAAAAACATAGTATTCATCCCTGCTTCAGAAACCAGAAGCTAGAAGTTTGTCTTTGAAAAAATATCCTCGCTCTGAGATTCTTTTTTTAAAGTTTATTATGCAGGTTACATTATTTGCGAATGACCTAAAAAAAAAAATCCATTGAAATGGCTCTTCATCACATAGCATTTCAAAAATTTCTGATGGAGTTGAGCAGGTGGTTCTCCTGTACCTGACCTAAGCTGACCCGCGGATACAGGTCATCAGCTTCCCCTCACTAATGACCCCAGGGCGAAAGGTCTCCCCTCACTTGATGTGTGACGGATGCTTCCTCGGCACCGTCTTGGGGCGTGTGCTCTCTCTACGTACTCGGAACTGACTCGTGCAGGATGATCTATACAAACCTGGAGAGGATTGGTGCATTTGCTTCAAGGATTAGTTCAGATTCAGTGCTTTGTTAATTAGTGGACTTTTGTCGTGCGAATGTGCTCAGTTTGGAGAAAAAAAGTGAAATAAAAACTTACATTATCCTTACACTAGTATCTTCTTCAAAAATATATCTTTACATTACTTTTGGACAGTCATCTCACATGAATCTCTCTGGCTACAGCCACTATATGGACAATGCATGACTAATGAGGGATGGTAATTCTTTTACATTCAATTTGAGAATGGTAGAGAAAACATTTAACAAACTTGAAACAATCATTAGGTTTACCTGTTTTTCTCATGAAAATCTAAAGGATTAAAATCCATTCACTTTTCAGTCCTATTTCACTGATAACCATAATCTAAATTTTAACCAATATATAGCTTGCAAATACTAATTGATACTGTAAGGTGTTGAAAACTTTATCATTCTTGAAGAGTTCGCCGCTGAACATGATGACTTACCATCCCCCTTCTGTGTGCTTGTGGGTAAGGCCCAGACACACAGCCTGAGGAATATTGTCGAGGTAAATCAATGACAAAAAAACTTGTCCTGATAACCTCTTACAGCACCAGCTTTTAAAAAGCCTTAGTTGGAAAGTATAGATGTCTCACAAGAGCTTTCCAATACAAGATATGACCAAGAGAGTTAAAGCACACTCTGTTGTTTTGAGGAACTTTTTTTCTTAAGTGGCGGAACACGGCTTGATTCAGTTAGAGAGCGTGTTTGAGTGAATGAATGAAGAATGACTTTGTGTGTGTGTGTGTGTGTGTGTGTGTGTGTGTGTGTGTGTGTGTGTGTGTGTGTGTGTGTGTGTGTGTGTGTGTGTGTGTGTGTGTGTGTGTGTGTGTGTGTGTGATATAATACACACACAAACATACACATAATCACAATGGTATGAAAGAAAAGCCATGTTCTCTATAGCTGAATCAAATCCTATGCTTTAGCTGCATTCCAAAACAGTGACAGTAGAACGAACATGCCTGGAATGCTTTCTATAAAAAGGTAATGATATAGCGTACAGGTCTGCAAGACTGGTTGGTGTGAGTTCCTGGCGGGTGGAGGACAAGACTCTAATTGGTGCGGGGTGCTGGTTGGTCCACAGTCTGGGAGACCTCTCGCCCTTCTTAACTTGGCCCTTAACTGATATAGTACCTAAAATTGCCCATTATGAAATGAATTACAATGCAGGGATTCTGTCATAATACAAGGTAGCATTTCCCTATATAAATAAATTCTGAAGTATGGTACCATGAAATAATTGCATGGAAGGTATTCTAAACATTCCTTGGTTTACTAAATCTTCCTAACTTCCTCACAGTATTATAACTGATTGCCAACTTCAGACGCGGAAACTCAGCCAAAAGGCGAAGTTCCTCGCTAAAAGTGGAGACATACACATTTCTATATAAAGCATCAGTAATTTCTGTATTAGCAAAATTTCTCCACTACTCATCAATTACCTACAGGGATCATTTCCATATTATGCAGTTTATAGAGAAGGAACCCACATGAAAGAGATGAGAAAGAAAATCCACGGGAGAAATACCACAAGAACAAAGATTCAAGAAGTTTACAGTGCACACAAGCCCGTAGTTGACAATTTTCACCTATGGTCTACAAATGATAATATATAAATGATTATATCTACACCTGCATTATCACCTGGCAGCCAAAAATATGGTCGCTATTGTGACGCAAAATCCTTAAAAAGAAACAGCAGGTATACATTCAAATATGTTGAAACCGGACAAATAATAAAAGTATGTACTAGTCAGGTTGCGGTACATACACTGCTGTTAACTGAGTGGACATAACTCTAACAATTTTTCAAATGTGCATCTTGTAATTAAATGGGAAAGTTATGATAAAGTGTAAATGGAGATGCACAAAATACTAACCAAAATAACAACAAACAGGAAATGGTAGGATCAAATATGTGCACCATGAAAACAATATACGTACTAATAATACATGCACAATATTCTCAACAAAGGACTATTGATATGCCATATAATCATACACATAAGTATGCACATCAATAAACTGCTACAGCATGTACACAATATCAATTGAAGGACCCTTGGCTGCAGATCATATGCAAAATATTATATGATTGTTTATGATTTGCAGTTAATATGCCACTTATAATTATGGTGGACTCAATCTAATATTTACTCCTTTTAATGGCTATTAGACCTAAAACTGCAGCCAAGGCTGAATTATTTGCCCTAATTTCACATCGGATTATCCACCCGATGAACATAATAACTGAATAATTTTCTTTCATAACGCAACTACATTTATCTGCAATCCACAACAGGTAGAGAAAAAAACATAACATATTTCTATGGGAAGAATTATGGCCTTCAAGTTTTCTTACATGAGCATGAATGTGGCTTGACAAAACCAGGAGTCCCAGCTACATGTGGCTGGATTTAGATGACGCAGTATGAAGTCCATCACTCTTCTTGTTGAATATGTATATGCAATTCTCCTGCAACCGGGCTATCATCCAGTAGAAACTTGACAACAAGTACAAGTTATAAGATCAGAAAAACAATACCGTACAGTAATTTACATGTACAATGGGTTACTAAGAGTATGTAATTATCCACATGGAATAAAACCATCTTGATTTTTTTTAAATATCCTTAAATATCTTCTAGTTTCGAATTATGGACTCCAGTTTACCATGCGACTACAACAGTACATGTATAGCACATCATGATGAATATTTACATATCTGAAAATTATTAACTTTCAATCTAATAGTATCTTCCTTTTAAGTGTAATAAATGTGATACCAAACGTTTGCTAATTCTAAACAAAACTTTGTCATGCCAATGCCTCTTTGAAAACTAAGAGATGGTAGCAAAACACCATCTTTAGGGGCTGTTAGAAAAGCTGATGAATTCATGTATCAATTTATGTTAGAAAACAAAGGGTATTTGAAATTTAGTGCCATATCTAATTATAAAACTGTTTGAATGATTTGATTTATAATTTTTTTCCCTATTTTCCTTTTTTTTCCCCTTCTTCACCAATATTGTAATTGTGTTACCCTTTGGCTGAAATTCCTGCCAATCGTGTTTTTTGATTCAGCAAAAAGATTTAAGAGTCATGTCTTAATCTACATTTGTCTTTTTTACTGGTGCTATAATATCAGCTGTACAAACATCCCTAAAGATATTGTATTGCTATTCAAGCGATAACAAGACCATCCTACTGTAGCAGAAATTACACGTCATCACAGTTGAGGCACCAAGCCCCTAATACTGTTGTATATATCTATATATATATTTATATGTCTTGGATCAAAGAAAAAATATTAAACCACTAATAACAATAAAGAAAAAACATCACAATTGAGTTGATATTACCTTCTCGAGGCAAGAATAAAAAGTATAACAAGTGTGAATCACCCGAGTGATATGCCACTCCCTTGATATGGATTTTTATTTTCGGTAAATATGCTTCACCTGGGAATCTCGCTACGATTTCCTATTGGTAAAAATTCCTATATTCTAATCACAAAACATAAAATGGCACAAACTTATCTCTTAAAAAATGAAGATTACTATTTGTCTATGAGCCAAAATGTCTAGGAAAATTATCTGATAGTTCTAAGCTACATATAAGTTCATTTTTTAATAAATATAGTATTTTCCATTTGAATACCTCATTGAAGTTTGTAGTATTACTTTTCATAAGATTGGATATTAGCAAAAATGACCATTTTGGTATTATATAAAACAGATGAATTCAGAGAATCAGGTGTTAAAATTATGAGAAAAATACATTGACCAAAATAAAGAAAGGATTTATAACAGAATGAAATCCTTATTTATCTTAGTAATATAGGAGCATTGATATTTTAGTATTATCTGCAGAAACACAATGATTACACAAACCAACCAATCATCACTGATTTAATATATGTACAAAGATAAAAAACTCACATCATCATTATTTTTCTTACGAGTACTTTATCCCAACTCAGTATTGACGTCGCTGTCTTTTTTTTTGAATAACACTTTTTCCAAAAAGGATTTCCTCTTAACATTCCAGCCAAAGAGTGTGTCATTGACGCTCTTCGTAAGGTCCAGCAGCACAAGGTAAGTCTGAAGAATTTTAATCCTTATGCTAAAGGTGGGTTAGGGATGTCATGCCTGGAAAAGAGGAGCATTTTTATACACTCCCAGAGTGAGAGAGAGAAAAAAAACTGTATTGTCTCTTCTTTACAAGTCAACACTGGACTGGGTCACTTAAGCAGTTCAAAAAAGGGGGTCTCATCCATGTGGGAAGAGCCAATTTTGAATTTCCCTGGAACAACTGCAGTGTCTTGCCTTGTCATTTTCTGCTTTCTCTTCTTGTCATGGATGCACTTGATTGCTGGTGAAGAATATTCTAAAAACTCTAGGATATATTTTGGTTGAACGAAGCCCTTATCTCTTAACATTCAGTCTGCTATGTTCAGAAACAAACTTTTCAGACTCTGGCTATTATAAGATAGGAGTGTTGTTTCCTGACAGACTGCACCTTCTGGTATATCCATAAGAAAATCACACAGTATGTACACACGAGAAAGAGGAAATGTCCCCTATATAAAGAGAGTATTAAGTAGGTCTTATAACAGATTTATTCATATTCAGAGTTCAACCTCTCAAATACTCATCCTTGCACAACTAGTTAAAAAAAGCTCTCAATACACAAAAAATTCTCTCCCCTTCCCTAGATCACAATGTAGACCAATATATTAAT
>BOPN01000688.1:288184-290684 GCA_017312705.2 Penaeus japonicus | reverse complement strand
ATAATGGTTATTAAAACATAAAGCCACTGTCATGTCCTTAACATATGGTACTTCATATCAGCAAAAAATGTACAGTGCTCAAAGATATTCAGGAAATGATCTCATTTTTGCCTGGATTTGAAACAGGTCATGTGGAGTTTATTCATGCTTCTGTAACTGTTTGGGGTTCCATAAATGATAAATAAATAAAATGTATAAACAAATAAAAAAAAATCTGTTACACTAACAACAATCACCATCATCTGAGTCACCATAATACACAATAATTATTCAACAGCTATCAGTAATAATCTAGAGAAAATATATCTCTATAAGACTGTGAATCCCTTGTCATGCTTGTCGGGAAACACAGTCTGTAAAAAGCCTGCGGAATGTAAAACCCGTATCATGTGGGAGAAGGAAAAGGGGGATTCCTCATTACGCAGAGCCAGAGTGTGGGCAGTGGGTTTAGCTCCCTACAAGAGCTTTATGTACACTGTTTATCAAAATCTATGTCACAGATACATAGTGGCGCATAGTGTCTTTATTATACTCCAGATGCAAGACATTGGTACTCTCAGAGTCAAGACCATAATATTTAGAAAGGAGGAGGAGGAAAAAAACATGACCTGTCTAGCATCCACTGCGCTCTAAAGGGGTTATATATACTAACAGGAAGGAGCGAGCACAAACGGTACATGAGCTACCACAAAACGGTTTCAAGGGCTAGCTGGAAATCTGGCTAGCAAAGGTACATGGGGGAGGAGGGGGCAAACTCAACATGATAGGAAGACTCAGGAAAAGGAAATATAATAGCTGGGAAAAAGAAAGAAAGAAAGAAAGAGAGCAATAAAAATATGAGAGCTTTATGTATATATGTTTGTATGTATGTATGTATGTATGTATGTATCTATGTATCTATGTATATGTGTGTGTGTGTGTGTGTGTGTGTGTGTGTGTGTGTGTGTGTGTGTGTGTGTGTGGAGAGGCAGGCAAGCAGGAAATCAGGCAGGAAGGGACACAGACAGGCATGCAGGTAGGGAGACAGGCTGGCTGGTAGAATGTAAGATTTCAAACTGTATCCTGAGGTTTTCCTTGAGGACGGACAGCACTCTAGAACCTCCAAGTCCCCGGACATCGGTAGAAAGAATGACAAAAGTGAACATCTACCAAAAATGTTTCTGCAACTTTATAGATATTTAGCGGAAGTTTAGTGCCACCGAATAAACAGCAGGTATATATATATATATATATATATATATATATATATATATATATATATATATAATATATATTTGTGTGTGTTTCTCATAAGTGCAGTATTGAAATAAATGTAGTGTTATTTATGTAATGAAGAAGAAAAAAAAAAATTAGATTTAAAGCACAATGTCTATCAAAAACAAGTGTGAAGTGTGACAAGTAAAAATAGTAAATAAAGCTGTTGTATACCTTAAAGAGAAAAAAGTAAAGCACACAACTTCAATTAGTGACTGAGAAAAATGGAAGGGGGAAAAGCAGATAAAAAGAGACTAGCCCACAACTTTTCAATATATGGATAGGTTCCTGATAGTACAGAAGCAGTAATAAAAGTGTGTGGTTGTGTTGTCCATTACAACCTCACAGTATAAACTCCAGTAATATTACACTGAGAATATTGAATACTTCATGAATAATAACTATCACTGTTATTTTCACTTGAGCATTATACAAGAAAGATGATGTTACTCAATGTAATGTGATATACACATGTAGCATGTATATAGTATTATAACATCTAAAGTTATATAAATTAAGAACTTCATGAAATGAATCCATTAGATCACCAACAATGAAATCAATCTGCAAAAATTAAAACTAAAGATACTTCTGTCATGAATATGCATATAAATAAATGAAACACCTTTGAAAGACTTACAAATATATTAAAAAATCTATCAATAAAATGTACTTGCCATGAAACCACAATTATCATCAGAAAAGAATATCTACATACTTTCTTTTCTTAATATTTGGTGATACCGAGATAATAAAATGAAAGAAGCTCAAAAGATCAGTGAGTAAAGAAAAAGGGACATATTGTCAATACATAAAAATATAGAGATCAAATACCAAAATTGTCAGAATGAAAAAGGGAAGTAGTGTTATTAAAGAAAATGGTATTTTGAAAATACATAAGATTTAACAGAAAAGCGTATGTGTCTATTCCCTTTATATTTCGTATAAAGTGAACGTTATGTTCAGACAGAACAATGCAATTGTAAAATTGGTTACAATTTTCTGGTCCTGTGAAGATGTATAGCAAATGCATTATGGTGTTTTCTTTGTGACCATATCCACCATTCATATGTCAGGTAAGGAGATGTTTATACCTGTTTCTGTTGTTTTATATATGAGTAAATGGAAAAAAAATGCACATACTCTCAGTTACATGCAAGCACACTGATATTCTCTCAAATATTCTTTTATAAATTGGGCAGCAAGGAGAAACCAGTCTGGGATACTTTTATCCAAAATTAGTTTT
>BOPN01000688.1:253184-255684 GCA_017312705.2 Penaeus japonicus | reverse complement strand
CCAGAGGCTTGCCGTACAGCTGCTAGTGGTCGCTGGGTCAAACTATATATACGATGTTAGCACTCTAGTCTAAGGTTTAAGGTCTACCATAACCGTCTAACGTCAAAACTTGGTAAAGGAAAGTTTTACTTGCCATTATTTGGTTCTGTACGCTGTTTGCATCTATGAACCTGTGGAACTATATTATATCAGGCATAAAATGATCATCTGAAGTGCAGCTTACTCTAGTCAAATCATCGCGAAGCTTCTACGCACTCACGACGTTAAAATGGACTTGTGCAGGACAATGTTGCAAACAAAACTGGAGACATGAAAGACCAAATCTACAGGACAACAATGACTCCGTTCTCACACAGCCAACCTTGTGTTTCGCGGTGACGTTAGCTCGCTTATCCTTTTGCTTCAAAGGGAACGGTCCCGTGTGCCCAGAGTCCTACTGTTGAACTAACCTTACAACCATGACGTGTTCGGAAAAAAGAATCCACGTAGGTTTTAGTGCTTAAAGGAAGTGTGTACATTTATGAATTATTTTGATATACACAATACATTGGCAGGTCTTGTTGGACTTGAATAGTTACCCCGTGAATTTCATTTTTCCGACAACGTCACTTGATGGATCGGTCAAAATGTCTATCTTGTAGCATGTGGTGTACCAAGGAAATTAACTTATGGCTTTCAGTTTTATATTACTGATTAAAATTTATGTACATACATATATTTTTACATACATACATACATACATATACAAATTTTACCTCCCTGACCGGGTATATATATATATATATATATATATATATATTTTTTTTTTTTTTTTTCTCTTTCTCCCTCTCTCTGTCTTAGATATGCATATATATATATGTATATATATATATATATATATGCATATATATATATATATATATATATATATATATATATATGTATGTATGTATATATATATATATATATGTATATATATATGCATATATATACATACATACATATATATATATATATATATATATATATATATATATATATATATATATATATATATACAGTATATATATAAATATATCCAGTAAATAGCATATCTTTTTAGGAAATGTGTATCATGATACAATTTAATGACATTTTGACCGATGGTCCTAGACTGTAATTTCTATCATGTTATTTTCTTCCGTTTGTTAGCATTAGACTATAACACACATGAATATCATGCTTAGTTGGTATTATATGATAAAACTGCAACAATTATCTTAGACCAGATCACATGTCATAAAGGAGTTTTATTCCATGCTTCGCAGTCAAACAAAATTGATAAATTTTAATGTTGCTGAATGAACATAGCCTCCCAAATCAATCAATGAATGAATAATCAAATTTCCTAGATTATATAGTCTTCGCGTCTCTTCCGGCCACGTTCACCTCACACTTACCTCCTGTCTCGTGTAAGTATATAGGTTTGACACGCAAGACTAGCCATTCACGAGCATAATACTCTGCTTTCTACATCCCACGGCGAGAAAGTCTGGCCTTCACACGCAACACACATTTGACGCCACACACACCACGCTATAGGCAGAAGTCACACATTTTTTTTTTTTTTTTTTCACACGCATCCCAAGCCACTTCGTGTGTTATTTGCAAAAGTTACACATTTCACACTCAACACTTTTGTACACGTCGCATATCATATAAACAGAAGCACTCTTTACACAGCTTAGAGATTTTCATTTTAGTCACATATTTTACACAATTCACACATTTTACACGCGACACTTTGCACAATTCACACAGTAAACATGCACCTCTTTGTACAATTCACACGTTTTACACACACACACACACCCGCCTTCGAACAATTTACACGTTTTACACACACACACACACGCGCGCTTTCGAACAATCTACACGTTTTACGCGAAACTCTCGTCTTTAGCCAGGCTATTTACACAAATCACACATTTCCCACAAAGTGTAGTTGAGAAATCAGCTCAAAGGGGAGTTAAGTGAATTATCTTGCAACAATGCACATTCCTGTTGAATTACGCGTTAGAAAAATTGCATTGACTGTATAGATTAGAGTGAAATGTCGATTTCTATGATATTGGAGGACTAACACTTTTCTGAAGGTGGTGCCTAGTAAGAGTTATCATGGAAAATATATCAAACAATGGTATACTCACTGCAGATACATTATGACAATAATAATGACGACTATATTGGGTAGATGGATGGATGGATAAATGAGTGAGTGAGTGAGTGAGTGGGTGGGTGGGTGAGTGGGTGAGTGAGTGAGTGAGTGAGTGGGTGGGTGGGTGAATGAGTGAGTGAGTTAGTGAGTGGGTGAGTGAGTGAATGAGTGAGTGAGCAAGCAAGCGAGCGAGCGAGCGAGTGAATGAGTGAGTGAGTGAATGAATGATTGAGTGGATGGATGGATAAATGAATGAATGGGTGGATGGATGGATGGATGAATGAATGAATGGGTGGATGGATGAATGAATGGATGGATGGATGA
>BOPN01000688.1:235684-248184 GCA_017312705.2 Penaeus japonicus | reverse complement strand
GCAACGATAATTATTTGACTTGGACGTGGAGGGAGAAAGAAAACAATAAAGAAAAGGAATCATAAAAGTGAATATTAATCCTGTTTCCATGAATCCAAGGATACTATAATGTTGATATAATAAAGATCATTACTGATGACTATGATAAATATTTCAAAAAATATATATACATATATTTTTTAATGATTTTGTAAATTGAAATCGCAAGGCAACTCAAATCTAAAAGAAATGGTGATAATATATATATATAGGTAAATACATTTATGTCAAAACTTTCACAACCAGTCATATCACTGGATCGGCAAATCTAGCGTATAATCTATTGACAGCGACTGCTATCTAGCAACACAGATTTTGTCATATATAAAGGCGTATTTTCTATGCTACCTTGGAATAAAATCACACCTACGCTCACACACATAGTATAGAGCGTTTGGTAACATGGTGTTAGGTACTGTCTGACAATATACACTTGTCTAGCTATTTTTTCGGCTACGCTACACTTTAGCAGGACCTGCTGTTAGTGAGCGATAAAACATAGCGGGTGTTTGGATAGATTGTTTTTAGGAAAGAGAGTTGGAGAAGGAAAAATAAATAGATGGAAATAATAAGTATGATATATAGGACGAAATGTTCTCCAAGTAATTATATTTTTCTTTCTCATCTTTTATGTGCAGGTATGAAAAGTAGCGGGGAAAAAATCTCGTTCCCGTTATGCAGCGCATTATTGACAAAATGACTTACGTTGGTTACAAAAACACGCGCGCTGCCTTCCTGCTTCAAAAGGTAATCCTTTATTAACTTTATCAAAAGTAAAAGACTATTTTTCATCGAGCATTTGACTTTATTCCTCATTTTCTTCATCCTCCTTTTGAAGTCGCATTTCGACGATAACGTTAATTCAAGATGGTTACCATGGTTACGAATTACAGTTGCGTAAAAATACATAATGAGGAGCGAACTAAAAATACATGTCCAAAAACAACATGGTATGATAATCCACATGAATATGGTCTTCATTCATGATTTCCTCAACGTGAATGAGAGTTGGAAGAAAAAAAAAATGTAAGGACAACGGCAGAACAAGGAAAGGAACGAAGGGGAATTTGAGAAAGGAAAATAAAAGGGAAAAGCATACAATGGGAAGGCTTAGCCACACAAGGGCGACGTTCCGAGGTCCTTCTTGTAGCTAGAACGAACAAACGTAAAACAAAAATTGAACAGATAAGAAAAAAAAAATAAATACAAGGGATACGAGCCTACGCTACACCCTTATACCAACCTGCGGGAGAGAGACAACGCAAGATTTTTACCTGATATGAACAATGAGAATTTTGAAGTATTATCTATCATTTTGATAACGACATATTTTATAAACAAAGAGTATTGAGATTAAGTATATATCTCTTCTTATCAAATTTCGTACCATCTATCATCGTTACGTTCGAGACTTGAACGGTACTTATATCTTTGAAATTATAACCCAATACACGAAGCTGCAAAAGCGGGTTAGCGCGCCTCTCGTCCGAAGGTTCAGTTCAAGGAGAGACTCAAAAGCTCAAAATAAAAAGGATATACACAAGAGCAACTCAAAACACCATGTTCCTGCAGCCTACGCTATACCTTGGTGTTATAATCTCTCCCTTTTGTCAGCTGCTCTCACATCATGGAAGAAGAGGAGAGATAGAAGAATATAGAATAAAATGATAATAAAATAAAAATGGACGTAGGATTATTTCCGGGTCGCTTCGAAGCGTTGAATTCCGAAGCTGGGTCGGTTAAAGTTCGAACTTCAGAATTCGACGCTTCGAAGGCTTTGTAAAATCTGACTAAAAATCATCAAGAGACAGTCAAGTGACACTTGTTGAAAACAAACATTTATGTCATGAAATTAAACAGACAAACAAACAAAATCAAATTAATACACGTGAATATAAATCTCAAATTCATTTTTTTCAAACTCAAAGGTACTAGTCTACTACCATACAGCAATAAAATTAAGATGATATGGACTTCATTACATATGATATGCTAATCTGTGAATGTGATTGTTAAAATTAACTTATATTTTTATTTCTAGTCAATGACACTGACACTGTTATTACATAAAAAACAGGTTATTGTTTGTTGGGATTTGAAAATATGGAACTGATTGTTCCCCAATCTAAATATATAAAAATATTAATTTTACATCGATGACCGTATATACTTCAACGTTTCGCTTAAAAAAATCTTCACCAGATATATATATGACTGATTTTAGAAAAAAATCAAATTGAAATGTCTAATATCATCTTGATTCACTAAAAAGAAATTTCTGAATAACTATCACAATAAAATCTGAAAGCTGTAAAGGTGCCATTTATGAAGGTTAGCTGAGTATGAGTTCTCATTAAGAGGTGTGGAGACCAAGCCAAGGGCATAAGGCCTTGAAACAGAAGTGAGTGAGGAAAAAAAATATCAGTGAATGTATGAGGATCAGAGGGATTAATACGGCATGAATGACAGGCAAGTATTAGGGAAGGTATGAATGAGTGGGGGTGGGGGAGTCGACGTGATATAAGGGAGTAATAAAAAAAAAAAAAAAAACATGAATCGCAAAGATTAACGACCTAAAACATGTGAATGACATGGAGACATGTAAGGGAATTTTTAAAAAATGTATGAGGAAAATGGGAGGAATCAAAACACTCACCTCCAGAAGATCCGAGTTGTTGGTACGAGGACCTGAGTCGTGGTCAATCAGCTCGACCTCAGCGAAGTCGACGCTGTTGTAGTTGGGCTTCAGGATGTCTTGGAACTATGTCGAGCAAGGAGAAACAGAGGGGTAGGGAGGAGAGAGAGAGAGAGAGAGAGAGAGAGAGAGAGAGAGAGAGAGAGAGAGAGAGAGAGAGAGAGAGAGAGAGAGAGAGAGAGAGAGAGACGGATAAGAGACACAGCGAGAAAGAAAGACAGAAATAAAGAATAAGAGAGAGAGAGAATAAGAGTCGAAAATTCAGAAAGCAAAAGAGAAAGAGAGAGAAAGCGAAAATTGAAGAACGAAAGAGAAAGAGGGAGAAGGATGGGGAGAGAGGGACGTAGGAAAAAAGGAACAAAGAATTCATTTAATACGTGAGCCAAACCTTGCACAAAGATACAATAAAATTTGATCTTGTGACTAATCCCGGTGTGCTTGTCAAAGATATCATTATACCATTTGTGCTTCAGGGTCAGGGTGGAAGAGGAGTAGCAAGGGTCAATTTAGGTCTGGACACACATGGTCACGTTACGCTGAGAAAAAAAAAGGGCGGGGGTATAGGATCAGCCATTTGATACTATCTCGTGTTTAAAAAAAAAAAAGAGTCGAGAGGAGGAAAAAGTCTCACTTTTGGTATTTACTTTGAAGTAAAAATTCTGGCTAGGGAACAATTCGCAAAAAATTGGGGGGGTAAAAGGGAGAAAAAAGATACTAATAATATATATTTCCAGTTAGACGTCTGATGGAAAGCAAGGAGGGTTGAAAACAAGAGGAACTAAATCTAATACAATTCAAAAAACGGTTTGAAGGATCAATGAGAGGGGGGTGGGGGGGCTGGAGGGAGTAACTCTAAAAAGATTCTTGACTAATTTACTGTGCATTGAAATATTCTCTAGTATTAATAATGCTCTTCTATGGCTTCTTCAAATGATCTATGCAAAATAATTACACTACCAGTTTATACCATCACTATCTATATATTGACACCGGTCTTATCTTTCCGGATACCAATACAGTCAAAGGTATTCGTATTGGAACCAAAATGGGCTTACCAATACCAGCACCACTTTTACTTGGGTAGAAAAGAAGCTATTCTAACATACAGAAAACGGATTAATTCACGGGACAGACTAAAACATCTCTTTGCAGGCATTGTGTACGAGCGTGTAGACACTTAAGAGACACGTGGTAGTAAGATGATTATTATTAATTTTCCTTCGACAGGGTTGTGTTCCAAGTGTTTCGGACATGCTCACGATTGCACACAAACAATTACTAATGTTCAGTGACTAGATTTACAGTACAGTATATACCATGCGCCCAGATAGATAGATATCTTCTTCATCATATTTTCTTCTACAATAGCCATCATCATGTCCTTTGTCCCTCTTTTAATTGATTTTCTGCATATTTCTTAAAAAAAAACATTTTCAATCTTCTTGAAAAAAGTCAAATTCCTTATCCTAAAGAAAATGTTTTTTAATCAGTAAAATCCACAGTAAACAAAAAACAACAAAAAAAAAAGAAAAAAAAAAAAAAAATCGTACAGAGATCATAACAGTTATATACATGTTTTTAAAAAAATCTAGTCTTCAAGTTTAGAATGCCAACCAACCGTTCTTATGAAACCAGAAAAAAAAATAATAATTTTGATTTCTTCTTCATTATCCTTATTAACGCCATTACAATTGATATATCCTTTTTCTTTTCTTTCATCCGTACACAGACCTGAGATGTTTTATGAGTGTCTCCGCTTTTTCTATGTATTTTTTTAAAATATTATAAAAGCACGAGATACAGAGAGTAAGCAGGTGTTATTGCCGGACTAGAGGAGGGGGTGGGGTGGGGGGGGGGAGGAGGTTATATATCGAGGGGGGTGGGGGGCTATGGGAGGGATATGGGGGAGTTATCTGACGAGGTAGAAACCCGGGAGGGAGTGGGGCGGTGGGGGGCAGGGGGAGAGGGGGTTGTAGGGGAAGGGGGGGGGAGGGGAGGGGATTGATGAAAGGGATTAGCTTTTGAAGAAAGACAAAACACTCATAAACGGCGGCTTTTAATAATACTGTAGCAGCAAATGTGAAAGAAGGGGAAAAAAGTGAGATATATATATATATAGCCATTGAAAAAATAATATATATATATTAAAAAAAAAAAAAAAAAAAAAAAAAAAAAAAAAAAAAAAAAAAAAAAAAAAAAAACAGAGAGAGATAGACAGACAAACACACAGCTGGAGAAAGAGACACGTTATCATCATCATCATTATTTTGTTTTTAAGAGATGATTCTGAAAACTATTGTGGTGGCAGAGGTGATGGCATAGTACAGTAGGTGTGGAAAGCGTCTCTTAGCGATGAGTACAGAGTGGGTGAGATAATCAAATAAATGAATAGACAAACAGACAAATAAACAAATACACACATATACATACATAATTTATATATGTATATATATAATACATATATATTTATATATATACATATATATATATATATATATATATATATATATATATACATATATATATATATATATATATATATACATATATACATATATATGTACATATATATATACATATATATATATATATATATATATATATATATATATATATATATATATATATATATATATATATATATATATATATATGTATATATATATACATATATATATATATATATATATATATATATATATTTATATATATGTATATACATACATATATATATATATATATATATATATATATATATATATATATATATATATTCATATATATATATATATATATATATATATATATATATATATATATGTATATATATATATATATATGTATATATATACATACATTTATACGTATGTATGTATATATATATATATATATATATATATATATATATATATATATATATATATATATATATGTATATATATATTTATATATATATATATATATATATATATATATATATATATGTATATATAAATATAAATATATATATATATATATATATATATATATATATATATTCATATATATATACATACATATATATATATATATATATATATATATATATATATATATGTATATATATATATATATATATATATATATATATATATATACATATATATATATATATATATATATATATATATATATATATATATATATATATATATATATATATATATATATATACATATATATACACACACACACAACACACACATATATACAGTGTACAAATGAATGCATATACATACATATGCATATATACATATGTACACATACACACATAAACCATTTATTTATTCATTTATTTATCTATATTAGGACAGGCGCAGCCCATCCAAGGCGTGTTGACCAGCATTCAAGATTACGTCATAAAGAAACTCTAAAAATAGCTCATGGTGGCAATGGTATTATGAATTGTATTTTTTCTTCAGTTTTCGTTTTTTTTTTTCTTTTTCTTCTTAATACTAGATAATCACTTATGATTCTAAACATAAGGTGATGATAAGAAAGATAGGAATAAGAATAAGAAACGAATCAAAACAAAGGAAGTTGAACTAAAGCTATGAGTATTAAAATTGTGAGAAGATAATCATACTAAAGCTTGGTGATAAAAAAACTATACTAGATTATGTTAGTAATAATTATTTTTATTTAAATAACTAATAATATTATCATGTAACCATAATGCAGAAGGAATAAATGTGTTTAGTTTTAGGTTGCAAATCAAAATTCTTTTTCTTTATGTTCATTAGATATGTTAACTTTACCATTATCATTATTGCTCTAGTTGTCATGATAATAGATATAATAATGATAATCATGGTGATAGTGATAAAGGCATTACTGATAATGATAACAGTGACAGCAACTATAATAATAATGATTATGATAGAAATAATAGTAATGATGACAACAATGATAACAATCTTCAGTAATGATGACAATCTTCATTATCATCATCATCATCAGCATTAGTTCCCATCGAAATCATAACCAATGTCATATCTGTCATCATCATCATCCTCATCATCATTTTCATTACCTATGTCATCATTCTTATAAGCGTTGTCACCATCATTGTCTATATCCCTGCCGTTATCACAATATTCCTTACATCACCATTGTCATTCGTGGTTTTAAATCATTAACATTATCGTATTCACAAATGCAATTAATGTATCAACATCATCAGCAAGTCCCTTGGTTAATTCATTCTGTTAAGGTATCTACATCCGATTAAAAAAAAAAATCTATTAAAGAAAAAAACTAGATATAGAGTAAATTCTGAATTAGATTATAGATTTTGTGCAGAAAGAAAGTGAGAGGAGATTTCTCTTATTGCATATAAATTGTTGTTTGTTATGATGATTTAGATAAATAATTATGACTGAAACGAAATAGAATATATAAAAAAGATAAAAAAAGGAAATGAAAATGTGATGTTAATGATAGCTTGCATTAAAATCATTAAAGAAGGATTAGTGCATGATGATTTTAATAATAAAAATGATGATAATAATGATGAAAACAGTAATGATAATAATAATGATAATAATAATAATAATAATAATAATAATAATAATAATAATGATAATAATAATAATAATAATAATAATAATAATAATAATAATAACAAATCAATAATAAAAATAATGAAATCATTAACAATTATGTTATTGATGATAATGATAAAAACAATGGTAATAACTATACTGATAAAAACATATATGATAAGGATAAAACTAATGCAAATAATAATGATAGTAATGATAACAATATTGATAATAGTAAGGATAAAGATAACGATAATAATAATGATAATAATAATGATAATGAAAATGATAATAATAATGATAATGAAAATGATAATAATAACATCAAAAACAATAATAATGATAAGAACAATAATAATAATTTTAATAATGATAATATCTAAAACAATAATAATGATAATATCTAAAACAATAATGATAACAATGTGAATCATAACATAAAATTATAAAAAAAAAAAATGGCTGTAACAACAACAAACAAACAAACAAAACGAAGTATGAACATGATAACGAAGAAAGTAATCAAGTAATTGATGATTTTCCCTTGAATATAATACTCACTTTCATTATAATCATAATATCAATTGCCTCTCACAAAAAACGCCTCAGAAGCAAAGGCCAGAAGCAGTGTACAGTAATTACAAAAATAAAAAATGTCTCGTGTTGATGGTTATCCAAAAATGTAAAAAATGTTTCACGTTTTATGAAAAAAAACAAAAATTCGAAAATATTCTGTAGTCCGTTGAGTAATGTTCATCAATCAGAAAAATACAGCAACAACAACAAAAAAACAACAACAAGAAAATAAACATATATATCAGGCCCGAAAATTACACCGTATCAATGGCAGTGATTAAGACAAAAAAAAAATAGAAAAATAAAAATAAAATAAAATAAAAAGGCCACGTATATTCTGACTTTTGGCTTGAGAGAGAGAAAAAAAAATAAACACACAGTTACAAAGTGAGTTTTTTTTTTGTAATAACTGAAAAGTCCTTTAGCTAATTTTCATTATTACTTTTGTTAAAATAAATATGAGATTATGCCATGCTACGGTTCTTGGAAAAAACAGAACAAAACAAAAAACACAACAACAACAGCAATTCCAAACGTTAGAATGACAACAAAAAAGAGAAAAAAAAAACGTTAGTGATAACAACACCTGTAAAATACTGTGGAAATTAATTCTAACCATGATTGTGTTACAAAACCAAACAAAACAATATATATATTGAAAAAAAAAGTTATTGTCGTGATGACGTTCATTTCATGCAGCTGACACACTGAAGATCACCTGTTAATGGTTCTTTCAATGCAAGATCTGTCAACCAGACTCAGGTGGTGGGAGGCGAAAGGGGATTAAAGATTCTTTAGGAAGCTACGATTATGACAAGGCCAATGGCACGTACATCAATTTAATAAGGATTTGGATGTGTTTGTCCTTTTGTTTAATCAAATTTTCCAAAAAAGTACGACATATACTGTTTCTTGTCTGTATCTATACATATATATTTTTCATCCAAATTCTAATATAACAATCATATTCAATAAAGATGATACACACAAGCAATAAGAGGGGAAGAGGGGGACGAAAAGAGGAACGTGAAAAAAGTTTGCAAACAAAAAAACATCCTCTGAATACAACAACGAATACAGACCAGATAGTATGATAACAATGATTTAAAAAGATTACAGAATATCACAATTAAAAGTAGATTTACTTTTACGTTCTTTTTTTAAAATCACACCACACAACATACAACGTTACATAAGAACCATTAAAAGATGATCTCTGTCTGTGCCTTCATCTCCCCTCATGTGGCAGGGCATTTATATGATGCTGGCTTATATAGGATGAGGACGAGAAGGTTTACTAACCTCTAGGCTAAAGAAAGACCGCTAAAATGGACCAAGAGTGTGACAACCATAGAAACCGTATAACACAAGGATACATCATCGTTTTTTGAACACACGAGGTTAAGGGTGAGAACATGACAAGAGGAGAGGAGGAGACGAGGAGCTACTGTTCCTCCTGTTGGTTTCCGGTCTCCGCAACACGTGGGTTTGACTACGTGGGTTTCGCACACGTGTAGAGGGGCACGAGGGAGGAAGGGGCTTCGTGAGGGAGGAGAGAGGGGTGAGGAGGAGTAGAAGAGGGGGCTTTGGAGGGGGTGGTGGGGAAGGGGGTGCGCAGGTAGAAGAAGGGGGAGGTAGGCGTTCTGACAAAGACACAAGGATTTTTTTTGTGACACAAGCATATAATATTAAAGTGTATACATTGCCTTACCCAGGAGTGCCAGAAAAGGAGGAGGGGGGGGGGGGTACATTCCTAGAGGGTTTGAGGGTAAAAGATATTCTAGACTTAGGTGACAGATAACAGGTGTTTTTTTATGCTATGATTGATGTGATATCAAGGAGAGGTGTAGCTCATATCTAACGACTGTGACACCAGCGAATAAGACCATCATGGCGAGTGTGGTCTAATATTCTTTGAACATCGACATGATGACTCGCGTTCGGAATCACAGTCGTTCACTTTTAAAACATTAGTTGAACTCAGCTCTACTATGGGTAAGTCTAAAGTCAAGCTAGCACGCAAAGGCATTGTGACCTGGAAGGTAAATGAGAGGGGGGGAGGGGGGGGTCTGGACTACTAAGGGCGAGGGTGGGGTAGATATGGACTACTTGAGGGGGCGAGGGAGGAGAGGGGCATATAAAGGGTGGGCAGTACAGGGTATACAGGGAGGGAAGAGAGGTCAAAGTACGTGGTAATTGTGGTGGTTGTGGAGGCAGTGATGGTGAAAGGTCATCGTGAAAAAAGGATACAATAGTGTCACACCCTTAGTAACTGATCTAAACATCGCCACAAACATAGAGAACATGGTCTGGGCACTTCCGCCACCAGACGCATTTTGATTATGCCGTGCCTACATGGAGAGGAAATAATAGTTGTTACCCATTTACGCTTATCTCGAGACTTCCTCAGTACCTCAGCATTTGCTTCTTCGTGCTAGGGAGAAAACAAGGACAGAAAAGTGACAGAAAATAGAAAGGGAATACAAAAAGAAAATACAAAAAAAGTAATGATTATCCGGGAGGAAATATCTATCTTAGTATTTCTAAAACGTAAATGAGACTGAATGACTTACTAATAGGGCTTATAATAGCCTATATGCCTACAAAATACTGGAGGACAAAATAGCTAGGGAAAGGCATTATAACTGATAAAATGTAGGAATCAAAGACTATGCTAAAAATACCAACTTGATCGTGGTTGTAAATCTACAACTGGGTATCTGCATTAAACTGTAACTGGGCAAAAAAATCCTATGGGAAAGATGTACATGTAAGCCTCGGTTTAAAAAAAGGAGGAGCAGAAAAAATTGGTTTGTAGGTGGCCACTGTTGAACCGAAAGAACTACTTTGAGGAGGAAGAACTTACCACCGGCCGAAGGTCTGGATGGTACAGTATGTAGCCATTTTTGTTTACCATGAAGGAGTAACCATTAACGCCGAGCTGGAATGCAGAACAATTCATTAAACGTATATATATATATATATATATATATATATATATATATATATATATATATATATATATATATATATATGTATATATATATATTAATATATATATATATATATATATATATATATATATATATATATATATATATATACACACAGACATATATATATATATATATATATATATATATATATATATATATATACATATATATATATATATATATATATATATATATATATATATATATATATATACATACAGACATATATATATATATAAATATATATATATATATATATATATATATATATATATATATATATATGTACATATATATACATATATATATATATATATATATATATATATATATATATATATATACATATATATATATAAATATATATATATATATATATATATATATATATATATATATATATATATTCACGGTGATATGCTTGCGTGTATATACATATGTATATACATATGTATATATATATATATATATATATATATATATATATATATATATATATATATATATACATATATACAGAAGTACATATATATACATAATGCATAACGCAAGTTATGCATATCCTACACACATTTCTGTGTACATACATATCCCCGTGACTATAATGTGTAATCATAGCATCATATCATAAACTATGATATAAATTTTGCATCTTCTACTACAATCAGCTGAGAAGAAAGATCCCTTAGTTGTAAACGAAATTGTATTCACTATATCCGTAGAGTTTAGACTAGATTTGTTCTTCATATTCACAACAAAACATCCCTACGGTTTCCCGGCACATTATAATCACCATTTCGATCCAAAGGAGGATTACCAGAGATATCAAAAACCTGAAAAAAGAAAGTGAAATAAATGTTGCGAAATTACCTTATACGGAGGCACCAGTTTTTCGATCTCTCTGATAGGAACATCTGTGCCAGCGACTCCAAGCAGATTTGCAGTCCTCACCTGGGGAAAGAACGTTACAATGCTTTTGGGAGAACCTGTTGCTCGGGAACTTGGGGAGCGAAATGAATATCTTTCCTTTTTTTTTTTTTTTTTTTTTTTTATCATACTGGAAAATATGAAAGCATCAGTGGTTGGTAAAAAGGAAAGCTAAAAACAATACTGAATATAATTTGATTCCATGCTATGAGCAAAATGAACAAAATTAAACATTTGAGTAAACAACGATATGAGAAATAAAGAAGGCGAGAAAATATATACGGGAAAAAAAAATAAAGATATGGGGGAAATTGCCTATGTCATAAGCGTATATACACTGGCATAACCACAGTCCAGATAAGAGGGTTTGCGCAGATATTGCTAGAGGTGTTAGTGTGTATCTAAGTCAAAAATTCTTCATCTGTGTTATCTTACAGGCCCGTGCGATCTACGTAGAGAACACATTCCATATCATTTACACAGAGACAGGTATTTGTGGCCTCAGAAAACAAGGATGCAAATAAATGGTAACATCTGTAAAGAAAACTAAGTTTCCAAAAATAAATACAGAGAGCATTAACTGAACTGTAATTCATTGTGAAGAAAAGAAAACAGTGATTATATCTAATGCGATTCATATTTACAGAACTTCTATTCAGATAGTTTATCAGAAATATCTCAATA
>BOPN01000688.1:213082-215584 GCA_017312705.2 Penaeus japonicus | reverse complement strand
GTGTGTTTGTGTGTGTGTGTGTGTGTGTGTGTGTGTGTGTGTGTGTGTGTGTATGTGTGTGTGTGTGTGTATGTATATGTGTATGTGTGTGTGTGTGTTTGTGTGTGTGTATATATATATATACATATACATACATATGTGTATATATATATTTATATATATACATATATATACATATGTTTGGATTTTGTTCGAGAAACTATTTGCTTCGATCTGATAGCGAATTTAGACTTCTCCTTATAAAAGGGCAAACAAAGCAATCAACCTATTTCTTTAATCAAAGGTCAGCCCCAATTTTTCAAAAGTGACGCTAACAAGCAGTTCCCCTTAATAATGACAACACCCAGTGACTTCAAACTCCTCAGCCCAAAACTTGGTCGAACACTAGATAGATTCAAAGTAACTCGCGGTAACACGTCCACAGCTCCCCATTCCCAGGTCAAGACGAGTGAAGTTTCTAAGACATCTTCGCCCAACCTCCATAACCTTTATCTAAGTTTCTCCACCACTGAGCATCTTACAGTTAGTTCCTTATCACAACTAAAGGAAAACATTTAAGTTTTTCGCTTTTCTATTCCTGGGTGGAATAAATAAACCTGCTTTATGGCTTCTTTATCTGTGAGTAAAACTGCTCTGAATGTGGCCCAAAGTTGTAGTGGTTGGGGGGGGGGGAGCGGAGCGAGGGGAGGGGTGAGTGGGTGAGTGGTTGAAAGGGGATGGGGTGAGTGGGTGAGTGGTTGAAAGGGGAGGGAAATGGGGAAGTTGGGAAGGAGAAAGGAGAGGGAAGAAGGTAGAGGCGGACAGGGGAGAAGGGTAATGGGGAAGAAGGAAGGAAAGTAGGGAAAGAATAAAAGGAGAATGAAGGGAGGAAGTTGGGAGTGGATGAAGCGGAGTAAAGACACCAACTGGGTGAAGGGAATAGGGAAGAAAAGGGGCAAGGGAGGGAAGGGGAAGAGGCGGAAACGAGGGGGAATAGACCCGGGGAAGAAGGAAGGAGGGGCTGGTAAAGCAAGAGGAAAGGGAAAGAAGGAAGCAGAAGGGTTGGGGGGAGGGGTTGAAGTGGGGATGGAGAGGCTCGAGGATGCCACCAAGACACCAACCAAAGAAGCTGCCAAGACTTCTCCCTCTCTCCCGTCTCTGATCTTATAGAGACGGCAAAACGTCCTCAGCTCGGCACCTGTTATAGCCTATGGCAGGCAGGTGCTCTCAGACAGGGGTTCTCATCGTTAAATAAGTCAGTGATAATGAATTTGGAATGGCTTTCTTATTTTTATAAGAAAAGGAAAGACCATTATCTACGTCTGTGCAGTAGACTGACTCCCATTTGAATAGTAACACTTGCACAAGGTCTACATTTACATAATAGATCTCAATAAATCATAACAACATATACATATATATATAACATGAATGGTGTCTATATTTTCACATTAAAGACGAAATCAATTTGCTGCCATTCAATATAATTCAATAAAAGCAACGATTTTTTAAATTACTCAACTCCAAAAGCATTGTCAATTATGATACTTTTCTATATAAAAAAGACTAAAGACTCATTCAATTAGAGGGAAGAGTTTTTTTTTACATTCATAATATTAGATCGACTAATTACCACATCTCACAAATGAACATTTCTTATTACAGATATATGGTGAAACACTGTATCGCAAACAGGCCGGTTTATTTTTCCCATGTCCAGTATCTTCGTCATGTACCCATTCCTTAAATAATCATACATGAGATTTTTGCGTTTAGTGGCAGATTAGATATTATAATCTTCTGAATGATTATATAAAATTTGACACTTAAATAAGTTCTTTCTGTGGATTAGTGTATGGATATAACGTGTGTGTGTGTGTGTGTGTGTGTGTGTGTGTGTGTGTGTGTGTGTGTGTGTGTGTGTGTGTGTGTGTGTGTGTGTGTGTGTGTGTGTGTGTGTGTGACCATGCGCATATGTAACATAAGCGCATATGTATATCTTTGTTTATATACATGTACGTGTTAATCCATTCCCGCACGTGTATGTATGTCTCCTATCAAGAATATCCACCAACGCAACTAATCCACACAACGTGCTACTTTCTTACTCCACCTAATCTGCAACGCAACTCTTCCCTCTAGAATGGGTGCGTTACTAGCCAGATGTCTGAGCCTAGGGTGAGGTGCAAGACTAAAGGTAACATAGGGACTAAGAGACAACGCTACCACTCGACGAAGCAAAAATATCAATTTTATCTGATGTTTAATTCGTTTTTTCCTTGATTTTTTTTTTTTCATGGTGGGGCGGGTATTTTCCTTTTTTATGTGTTTATCTTCCTGTCTTTTTCTTAGTGTTTCATTATCATTCATCGAGTGGTAGTGAATTAATCTTAGCTTGCAAGTGCTATATGTGCAAAGTTCGAAGTGCCCCAAGAAACAGTTACAGATATTACAGCTGTGTGGATACAGGAGAGAGACATAGAGAGAGGCAGAGAGAGGGAGAGAGGGTGTGATTTTGTGATA
>BOPN01000688.1:195582-198082 GCA_017312705.2 Penaeus japonicus | reverse complement strand
ACAGCAGAGGAAAAAGTTGAAGAAGAGGAAGAAAAGGGGAAAGAATCAAAGAAGAAATGGAAATAAGAAGAGAGACACAAAAGAGAGAAAAGGAGATAGACGGAAAAAAGACGAAAGGGGAGATTGAGAAGAAGACAAAAAGTAGAAAGTAGAGACAGAAGAAATGCCAAGAAAATAGGCAGGAAATAACAGTAAAAATAACAATCCCTTAACAATCCCATAACACATTTGATCCAATACCAGAATGGATAACTGGATAACAATCAAATAACAGTCCAATTCAGAATACTAATCACAATAATAATTCCAATCACATAAACGATTCTAGAAAATCCTAACAAGCGAATTCGATCATAATGACACTAAGACTGCCAATAAAAGAGAATCCCAATAGCAATGAAAATAACATCCTCATCCAATCCCAATCTCAGCAACGAAATCCAATCCTATTACCATCCCTATTCGAATCCAAAGAAGAAAAACTAGTCCCGATATCACCCTAATCTCATCAACACCCTAATCCCAATGCTAATACCAAAATCCCAATCCCAATCTTAATAATCCCATACCCAATATCATCCTAATCCCATTAACACTGCAATTCCAATCACAATCACCCAATCCCACAAAGACCCCAATCCTATTAACACCTCAATCCCATCAACACTAGAATCCCCCTAACAGCCTAATACCCCTCCCAACATCCTCCTAATCTCTTTAACACCCCAGTCCCACTCCCAATCTCCCCCCCGTCCCTTCCCAATCCTTCCGTCCCCCTCCCAATTTCATTCTTCCCCCACTCCCGTACCCTCCCAATCTCCTCCTAATCCGCTCCCAATCCTTTCGTCCCCGTCCCCCCTTCCAATCCTTCCGTCCCCCTCCCAATTTCATTCTTCCCCCACCCCCGTATCCTCCCAATCCCCTCCTAATCCGCTCCCAATCCTTCCGTCCCCCTCCCGTCTCCCTCCCCCCGTCCCCCTCCCAATCCTTCCGTCCCCCTCCCAATCCTTCCGTCCCCCCACCCGCCCCCCTCCCTCCCTCCCTCCCCTCCCTCCCCTACCTCGAAGGCGGCGCGGCGGTGGCTACAAACGGAGCCCCAGCGTGAGTGAAGCTGATCTCGAGACTTTGCAGCTGCCGATCCTCGCTTCGACTCTGTCAGGCACGCGCTCCTTGGTCGGGGGGAATCCTTCCGTCCCCCTCCCAATCTCCCCCCGTCCCTCCCAATCCTTCCGTCCCCGTCCCCTCTTCCAATCCTTCCCCCTTCCAATCCTTCCGTCCCCCTCCCGTCCCTTCCGTCCCCCTCCCAATCCTTCCTTCCCCCCATCCCCTTCCAATCCTTCCGTCCCCCCTTCCAACCCTTCCGTCCCCCTTCAACCCTTCCGCCCCCCCTCCCAATCCTTCAGGTCCCCTTCAGTCATTTAGTCCCCCTTCCAGCTTCCCGCCCCCCTCCCCCGATCCCTTCCGTCCCCCTCCCAATCCTTCCGAGTCCCCCACCAGCCCTTCCGCCCCCTCTGATCCTTCCAGTCCCCCTCCCCAATCCTTCCGTCCCCCCTTCCAACCCTTCCGCCCCCCTCCCAATCCTTCCGTCCCCCTTCCAATCCTTCCGTCCCCCCTTCCAACCCTTCCGCCCCCCTCCCAATCCTTCCGTCCCCCTCCCAATCCTTCCGTCCCCCCTTCCAACCCTTCCGCCCCCCTCCCAATCCTTCCGTCCCCCTCCCAATCCTTCTAGATCCCCCTTCAATCCTTCCGTCCCCCTTCCAACCCTTCCCACGCCCCCCTCCCCAATCCTTCCGTCCCCCTCCCAATCCTTCCGTCCCCCCTTCAGCCTTCCGCCCCCTCCCCAGTCAGCCGAGTCCCCCTCCAATCAGCTTCCCCGTCCCCCTTCCAATCTCCCCCCCCGTCCCCCCATCCCCTTCAATCCTTCCGTCCCCCCTTCAATCCTTCCAGTCCCCATCCCCTTCAATCCTTCCGTCCCCCCTCCCAATCTCCCAGAGTCCCCCATCCCCTCCCCTATCTTTCCTCCCCATCCCCTCCCAATCCTCCCAGTCTCCCTCCCTCCGTCCCCCTTCAGTCATTCAGGTCACCTTCAGCCCTTCCGCCCCCCTCCCAGTCCTTCCGTCCCTCCCAATCCTTCAAGTCCCCCCCTTCCAACCCTTCCACTTCCCCCTCCCAAGTCATCCTCCCTTCCAGCCCTTCACTTACCCCCTCCCGATCCTTCAGTCCTTCCAGTCCTTCAGGTCCTTCAGCCCTTCCGCCCCCCTCCCAGTCATTCGCCCCCTCCCAGTCGGCCTTCAGTCCCCCTTCAATCGTAGTCCCCTTCCAGCCCTTCCGCCCCCTCCCCAGTCCTTCCGTCCCCCTCTGATCCTTCCAGTCCCCCCTTCCAGCCCTTCACTTCCCTCCCAGTCCTTCGAGTCCTCCCAGTCCTTCCGTCCCCCTTCCAATCTCCCCCGTCCCCCCATCCCCTTCCAATCCTTCCGTCCCCCCTTCCAATCCTTCCGTC
>BOPN01000688.1:170582-173082 GCA_017312705.2 Penaeus japonicus | reverse complement strand
ATCTAACGACGACCTTCTTGGAATCAGGTCCCTCGAACACATTGATTGGGCACATCTCGCTCTCACGTACAGAGGCATTACTAGCTATTACGTGTACAACCATTTCATTACAACTACTCATATTGCCACTACTACTGCCACTGTCGCTACTACCATGCAACCATTACAAGAGTTTTAGTAGCTCCTTTACTGTTATATGGTTTATAGCTTCCGTAATAGCGCGAGGTGGAGTTGGCGTTGGGGGTGGGGGTGAGGGGGGGATAAGTGTGGTCGAGGCTGGGTGGGAGTGTAGGGTAGGGTAGGGGGATGGGTGGATAAAAGAGATTGGAGGGATAACTTAAAGCACGAGAGATCTCCCTTTCTTTTCCTCCCCCTTCTTGGCCTTCTCTCTCTCTCTCTCTCTCTCTCTCTCTCTCTCTCTCTCTCTCTCTCTCTCTCTCTCTCTCTCTCTCTCTCTCTCTCTCTCTCTCTCTTTCTCCATCCCTCTCTCTTTCTCTCTAGGGAGAGGAGGAAGAGAAGTCGAGAGGGGGAAATGGAGAGAGACGTCGAGGCAGAGAGCGGGGAGAGGGAGGACGATAAGGATCATTATGATAAGGAGATGGAGGGAGGGAGAGGATGGAGGAAGGGAGGGAGGAAAGCAGAGTGAGAAGGGAGGGAGGAAAGGGAAGGATATGGGAAAAAAATAGAGGGGTAATGATACAGAAGGATGAAGAAGCTAAGAGGAAGGAGGGTGAGAGACGATGGAGCGTGAGGGAGAGAAGAAGATGGATCAGAGGAACGTGAGGGAAGGAAAGGAGGGGAGGGAGAGGAGTGGTAGGGACGGAGGGTTAAGGAGGCAGAGGGTGGTGTAGGAGGAGGGACAGAAGAAGACAGAAGAGAGGCAGGGAGAGTCAGTGGAAGGAGAGGAGGGGAGGGAGGGGAGAGGAAAGGAAGAGAGGGGTAGGAGAGGGAGGGAGGGAGGGGCAGCGGAAGGAGAGGGGGGGGGGGGGGAGAGGAAGCCCCTACACCATTTCTTCCCTGTGTAACATTGACCCGTTTTCCCTTGTCCAGCTCTGGCGTTTTTGTTTCTTGTTTCTGACGACCTCGGACGACTATTTCGTCTCTCACGCCGAGAATAGGAGAGGAGGAAGTAATGACACCAACACCAACAATGGTAATAATAATAATGATAATATCAAGGATAATAGTGATGATGATAATGATGATATCAATGATGGTAATAACAGTAATGATAACAATAACAAAATGTATAATAATAACAATAACAATAATAATGTTAATGAATATCATAACAATGGAAATAATAACATTAATGATAATATCAACAAAAATAACGTAAGTGATGAACGAAGAAGAACAAGAACAAGAACAAAAACACCAACAACAACAAACCTAAAACACAAACATAAAACCGCAAGCAATTACAAAAGAAACAGAACATCAGCATCCTTCCGGCTACAGATTTCCTACCGGGAGATGATTCCTTCGTCTTGAATTAGTCTCAGAATCGTCTTCCCTTGTCGCGGAAGGAGATTCGAGAAGGAGCGCCGAGGCCAACAATAAATAAAATTTTGGATGGAGGTTTGTTTTCATTTTCGGGTTGTCTTGGCAGAGTGGCAGGAGGGATATATGGTGCTGGTGTTTTTGTTTTTCTTTTTCTTCTTTTTTTTTAGGTGCTTTCGTCTTTTTTATTATTATTATTTTTTTTTTTTATTATTTTATTTTTCTGTATTCTCAGTTTTTTTTTCTTTTTTTTTTCTTTCGTTGTGGTTGTTTTTCTGATTATCGCCTTTTTGTTACGTATACTCTTTCTCTCTCTCTATTTTTTCTACTTTACTTCGCTCATTCTCTCTCTCTCTCTCTCTCTCTCTCTCTCTCTCTCTCTCTCTCTCTCTCTCTCTCTCTCTCTCTCTCTCTCTCTCTCTTTCCTCCCTTAATTCCCCTCTTTCTCACCCTGCTTCCACTCTCCCTCCTTCCTTTCCACCTTCCTTCCCCTACGTCTACCTCCTTCTTTCTCCCTCTTTCTCCCTCTGTCTCTCTCTCTCTCTGACCCTCTCCCTCGCGCCCTCCCTCCCTCCCTCCTTCCCTCTCCCCCTCCATCCGTAAGTTCTCCAAACAGATGTGGCTTCCCTAAAGTGCGCCTCTTTCCCCCTTTCCCATTCACGTTTACCTCTTGCATACATACAGGCGTATAGTCATCGTCCGAAGTCCCCTCCAGCATGTTCTGAATATTGTCTTGGGAAGCATAACACTTAAAGAATAACACTTAAAGCATAACACTTAAAGCATAACACTTAAAGCATAACACTTAAAGCATAACCACTTTGTTTGGAGACTTCAATCGCGCTTTGATAAAACTTTAAGCAACCCGTCAAGTGTTGCATTGCATTCAGGGTGCTGAGTTACAGAGAGACGTGGAGGGGGAGGATTAAAGGTGGGCGGGGGGGGGGGGGGGGGGGGGGGGGGGGGGGGGGGGGGGAAGTAGTGGCCAGCTGGAATC
>BOPN01000688.1:145582-153082 GCA_017312705.2 Penaeus japonicus | reverse complement strand
TCTCTCTCTCTCTCTCTCTCTCTCTCTCTCTCTCTTTCTATGGCGATTGTTTTTTCTTTTCTTTTTTTTTGTTTGTTTCTGTTCTCTTCTTTGTTGCATTTTTATTTCGTTTTATTTTTTTTTTCTTTCATCCTTCACCTATCATTCTCTCCTACTGATTTTATTAATATTTCTTTTTTTCCTTGTCCTCTTCCCCCCCCCCCTCTTCCCTCTTCTTCATGTCTTCATTTTTCTCTCTCTCTCTTTTCCCTTTATCCTTCCTTCCCACTCCTTCCCTTTTTAATCCCTCATCCTCCTCTCATTTTTTTCATTCTCTTTCCCCTTCCTTTCCTCTCTCTCTTTCTTTCTCTCGCTTTCCCCTATTTTCATTTTCCTCTTTCTCTCTCCCTCTTCTCCCTCCTGCGCCCCCCATTTTTCATTCTCTTTCCATCTCCCTCTCCCTCTCCCTATCCCTATCCTCCCTCCCTCACCCCCCCCCCCACCCACCTCTTTTCTGCACAGGCATGTGTGCGGTAAATAACAATTTGGGTCACCTTCAGTTCCTTAAAAATGAAAAAGAGAAAAAAAAAAAACGAAAAAAAAAGAGAAAAAAGAAAAAAAAACATTGCGATGCTACCGCTCTCTTCGCGGGATAACGAAAGCGGAGGAAGGGAAATAGGAGTAAATATGCGAATAAGTGAAGGGGTGATGATGATTATAGGGATAAGGTGAAGGTAATGATGATTACACTGGTAATTGATTCATAAATATATGAATAAAATTATTGTTCAAGACAAGGGTTAAGGAAATCGATTCTTTATCCTCTTTTCATCAAAATGAATTTCTCCTCTCCTTCGTTTTTATTATCTCTCTATTTCAATCTCTCTCTCTCTCTATCTATCTATCTATCTATCTATGTATCTATCTATTTATCTATCTATCTATCTATGTATCTATCTATCTATCTATCTATCTATCTATGTATCTATCTATCTATCTATCTATCTATCTATCTTTCTCTTTCTCTTTCTCTCTATCTCTCTCTCTATCTATCTATCTATCTATCTATCTATCTATCTCTTTCTCTCTCTCTCTCTCTCTCTCTCTCTCTCTCTCTCTCTCTCTCTCTCTCTCTCTCTCTCTCTCTCTCTCTTTATCTATCTCCCTCTTTCCTTTCCCCCTACCCTCTCTCTCCTTCTCCCTTTCCCCCTCCTTCACCCCCTCCATTTTCTCCCCTTTACCCCTCCCTTCTCACTCCCCCACCCCCTCCTTTCTCCCTCTCCCTCCCCTTTCCCTTTACACCCCCTACCCCCACCCCCACCCCACCCCCTCCTTTCTCCCTCTCCCTCCCCCTTCCCTTTACCCCCCTCCCTACCTCCATCCCCCCACCCCACCCCCACGCCCCACCCCCCACCGTCGTCACGAACAACCCAAGCCATTTCTTTCGGCAACACGAGTTTACTGCCTCCGCCCAGTCTCCTCAAGCAAGCTCCCGTGCAACCTTGCAACACGCTTATTCAACGCAACCTTGTAACTTGCAATGTAACTTAGGAAGGCTTAGGCGTTTAGGGTCTCGGCGTTCGGCGTGAGATTATGTAAGAAAGAAGAAAGCAAGGGAGAAATGAAATGATTAGGAAGAGGAAAAAGATAATGAGGAAGAGAGGGAAAATAAGAAAAGAGAAAAGTGAATGATAATAAGCAAGAAAAATTTAAAAAAATGAAATAAAATAAATAAGAAATAAAATAAAAAATTATATCGAAGAAAGGAAAGAGAAAGAAGGAAAGGGGTATAATGGAGGAGGGGAGTAAATATTAGGGGAAAATGATACTTTTATTTTCCTTTTTATTTGATTAATCTATTTCTATATGATCTATCTATTTCTTCTTTTCTTTTTTACTCTTTGTTATTTGTCTTTTTTCTATCTCTATTCTTATTTTAAAAGTAGTGGAGAAAGACAGAGAGACAGAGAGACAGAGAGAGAAAGAGAAAGAGAGAGAGAGAGAGAGAGAGAGAGAGAGAGAGAGAGAGAGAGAGAGAGAGAGAGAGAGAGAGAGAGAGAGAGAGAGAGAGAGAGAGAGAGAGAGAGAGAGAGAGAGAGAGAGAGAGAGAGAGAGAGAGAGAGAGAGAGAGAGAGAGAGAGAGAGAGAGACAGACAGACAGACAAAGACAGAGAGAGAGAGAGAGAGAGAGAGAGAGAGAGAGAGAGAGAGAGAGAGAGAGAGAGAGAGAGAGAGAGAGAGAGAGAGAGAGAGAGAGAGAACCAAACCAAGAGGAGAGAAAGAGCACTGGGAGAGACGCAAGCGCGGGGTAATCCAGTGTATTTTCAGCAGCCCTTCTTTTGTGTGATCGATAGCGGGAGAGAAAGAAAAAGGGAGGGAGGGAGAGTGAGAGAGAGGGAGGGAAGCAGGGAGAAAGGGAGAGAAGAAAAAGAGAGGGAGGGAGAGTGAGAGAGAGGGAGGGACGCAGGGAGAAAGGGAGAGAAAGAAAAAGGGAGGGAGGGAGAGTGAGAGAGAGGGAGGGACGCAGGGAGAAAGGGAGAGAAAGAAAAAGGGAGGGAGGGAGAGGGTGAGAGAGGGAGGGAAGAAGGGAGATAGAATGAGGGAGAAAGGGAGAGAGGGAAAAAGGGAGGAAGGGAGAGGGTGGGAGAGTGAGAGAGAGGGAAGGAAGGAGGTATTGAGGAAGAGGGAGAGGGGGAGGGAGAGAAGGTATTAGGGAAGGAGGGAGGGAGGGAGAGGGAATGAGGGAGGTAGGGAGGCACTGAGGGTGGTAATGAGGGAGAGAGAATGAGGGAGATAGGGAGAGAAGGAACAAGGGAGGGATGGAGACTGTCAGACATTTCTAAGATGACAAAGTCAAGATGACGAATCATTCCGTGACCATTCGCCCAAGTGTGTTATACCCCCCACGCAGTAGAAGGAAAAGGGGTCACGATTAACACTAGGTCAAGCTACACCTCCACCTGACCTCTCGCCTACTCATAGTCCCTTCGTCCTTCCTCCCCCCCCCCCCCCCGCTTACTCTCTCTCTCTTTCTCTCTCCTACCCTCCCCCCCCTCTTCCCCACCCTCTTCTTGCCCTCTCCTCTCTCTCCCCTTCCATGCCCTATCCTTTGAGTCACAACTTCGTCCTTCCCCTCTTTCCCCTCCCCCCCGCCGCCCTACTCTCTCCTACTCTCCCCCCCCCCCCTCTTCCTCAGCCTCCTCTTGCCCTCTCCTCTCTCTCCTCCCTCCCCTACCCCTCCCCACTCTTGCCCTATCCTGTGAGTCAGTCCTAGGTTTTCCTTAATAGAGATTAAAAACAGAATCATAACACTTTTTTCCTATTGCCGTGTGGGTGAATGCTCACGGAGTGCTTCGTTTTCTTGGAAGTGTTTGGCCGAGAGAGACAGATAAACAGAAAGAGAGAGAGAGAGAGAGAGAGAGAGAGAGAGAGAGAGAGGGGAGGGAAGGAGGGAAAGAAAGATAGAGAGAGAGTGGGGGGGGGGGGGGGGGCTGATGGAGAGAAAGAAAGGGTGTGAGAGAGGGGGTCGAGGAAAAAAATACAGAAAGAGAGAGAGGGTGGAATGGAAAGAGAGATAGCGAGAAAAGGGGGTTGATGGAAAGAGAGAGACAAACAAACAAACAGCGAGAGAAAGATACAGAGAGAGAGAGAGAGAGAGAGAGAGAGAGAGAGAGAGAGAGAGAGAGAGAGAGAGAGAGAGAGAGAGAGAGAGAGAGAGAGAGAGAGAGAGAGAGAGAGAGAGAGAGAGAGAGAGAGAGAGAGAGAGGGAAAGAAAGATATATATAGAGAGAGAGAAAGAGAGAGAGAGAGAGAGAGAGAGAGGGAAAGAAAGATATAGAGAGATTGGGGGGGGGGCTGAAGGAGAGAAAGAAAGGGAGTGAGAAAGGGGGTCGAGGAAAAAAAATACTGAAATAGAGAGAGAGTGGAATGGAAAGAGAGATAGAGAGAAAAGGGGGTTGATGGAAAGAAAGAGACTAACAGACAGAGAGTGGTACAGCAAGCGACCGAGAGAAAGATACAGTGAGAGAGAGAGAGAGAGAGAGAGAGAAAGAGAGAGAGAGAGAGAGAGAGAGAGAGAGAGAGAGAGAGAGAGAGAGAGAGAGAGAGAGAGAGAGAGAGAGAGAGAGAGAGAGAGAGAGAGAGAGAGAGACGGACAGAAGAATTAGTCAAACGAAACAAAAGAAAAACAATCATAGTGAACAAAGAGCTGACGGAGAGGGGATAGGGTGAGAGAGAAGAAGGAGGGGAGAGGGGGAGAGCGAAGAGGGAGGGGGAGGGTAGAGGACAATAGGGAGGGGGGAGATCTGAGAGAAGGAGGAGAGGAAATGAAAAGTGCTACGGTAAAAATAAAAGAATAATCAGCGTGGGAAATGACGCCATAAACCCACAGACAAGGAGAAAGTGCATGAGGAAAAAGAAAGAACAGGGAGCAGGAGATTTCTCTCTCTCCCTCTCTCTCTCTCTCTCTCTCTCTCTCTCTCTCTCTCTCTCTCACTCCCTCTCTCTCTCCCTCTCTTTCACTCTCCCTCTCTTTCACTCTCTCTCTCTCACTCTCACTCTCTCTCTCTCTCTCTCTCTCTCTCTCTCTCTCTCTCTCTCTCTCTCTCTCTCTCTCTCTCTCTCTCTCTCTCTCTCTCTCTCTCTCTCTCTCTCTCCCTCACTCTCTCTCTCTCTCTCTCTCTCTCTCTCTCTCTCTCTCTCTCTCTCTCTCTCTCTCTCTCTCTCTCTCTCTCTCTCTCTCTCTCTCTCTCTCTCTCTCTCTCTCTCTCTCTTCCTTCTTCACTCCTTCCCTCTGTCTCTTTACCCCTCCTTCTCTCTCTCCCTCCCACTCCCTTTCTTTCTCTCTCCCCCAAGCCCATTTATTTCGCTCTAAGAAAAAGAAAAGAAAAGAAAAGAAAAAAAGAGTCTTTATGAAACTAATGTCATCCACACAAGCCGGTGCATTATTTTTTTTCCTTTCTTTTTTTTTCTTCTTTTTTTTTTTCTTTTTTTTTTCCTCTTTTTTGCACACACCCAAGAACGTCCCTTCTTTTCTCTTCTATTTGTTTTTTTCTTTTTTTCTCTCTTGAAGCTGAACAATAGGAACGGAGGAACGAACCCTGAACAAAGAAACGGGAGAGAGAGAGAGAGAGAGAGAGAGAGAGAGAGAGAGAGAGAGAGAGAGAGAGAGAGAGAGAGAGAGAGAGAGAGAGAGAGAGAGAGAGAGAGAGAGAGAGAGAGAGAGAAAAGAAAATGAAACGGAGATGAGAAAATAACGATGTGAAGAGAGCAAAGTGAATGAAAAGGAAGGTTAAGAGAAAGAATAAAATAAAGTGGAGAGAAAAGTAAAGATGATTATGTTGATAGTATTGATGATAATGGTGATTATAATGAACATGATGTTGATGATAATACCAATGATTATGATAATGATGATGGTATCACCAGTAATAATTATTTACCGTTATCATGCCTATTATCATTATCATTATTATCACTATTATCGCCTTGATTATCTTTCTTATCATCGTCATTATTACTCTCATTGTTATCCTCATCGTTATCATCTTCACTATTATCATCGCCTTGATTATCTTTCTTATCATCGTCATTATTACTCTCATTGTTATCCTCATCGTTATCATCTTCACTATTATCATCACTTTTATTGATATTATGATAACTATTATCACCATCATCATTATCATTATTATAATATTATTTTTATCATCATTACTATTATCATTACAATCATTAACCATTATTATAATCATTGTCATTATCACTACAAGAAAAAAAAATCATAATAACAGTAATAACAGCAACAACACACAAAAAGTTAAGTAACAAGAACAATAATAATAATAAAAAAATACTCTCTTGCTTTACGTGTCGTGTGCAACAGCGTCTTCCTCCGGTCGTTATCAACACTCCTCAAATACGGCTTGCAATATCATGCAATATTCAAAGCCAAAATTCAATGTATCGGTTGCACAAAAAAAAACGTAGGTGAGGAGGGGTGTTTTGTTGTTGTTGTTTTTGTCGAGAATTCGTCGCGGTGCAAATAACACTTGCAATATTTTACTGTCCGATGTTCTGTTTATCGTTAATTGCAAGTTAGAATCCTTGAGTGATGGTGGATGGAGGGGCAGAGGAGGGGGTAGGGGGTGGGTAGGGGATGGAAGGGGGAAGGATAAGGAAGATGAAGGAGGAGATGAGGTAAGAGGGGGTAGAGGAGAAGGAGGATGAGGAGGAGGAAGAGGAGGATGGAGGAAGAGGAGGAGATGGAGGAGGAAGAGAACGAGGTCGACGACGACAGCGACGAGGAGGAGGAGGAGGAGGAGGAGGAGGAGGAGGAGGGCGAGGTCGACGAGGAGAAGGAGAGCGAGGTCGACGAGGAGAAGGAGGGCGAGGTCGACGAGGAGGAGAAGGAGGAGGAGGAAGCGAAGGAGACAGAGGAGAAAGAAAATAGAGAGAAAGCGGTGGGGGGGGGGGGGTGATAAAAGAGAGAGGAACTAACGAAAATTTGCGCGCACACACGTACACACACACAAACCCATAAACACAAGAAACTGGCCAATGTGCCACAAAAAAAAAAAAAAGACAGACGCTTACAAAACACCAAACAAAGAAAAAAATAATGAATCAAATTAAATCAAGGACAAGGACACAGTAAATTAAATAATCTGAGGCAGACACGCAAGGGCAGAGGGTGCAATAGCTGAGTGTTGCATCGCCTCCGGCAAAGAGTTCAAAAACAACAACGTAAATCCCTACCCCCCCACCCCCCCACCCTGCCAATGCGCTGTCTCTTTGCATCCGATACACATTGCTATTATTATTGTTTCATTACTATAATTATTTTCATTATCAATATTATCATTACTATTATTATTTTTTATTATACTTATTATCATTATTTCTATTATACTTATTATCATATTATATCATATTTTATAATTATATTATCATTATCATTATTTCATTATTATCAATACATATTTTATTCGATATTTAAGTCTTTCTCGTAAAGTGTTCTCTCTCTCTCTCTCTCTCTCTCTCTCTCTCTCTCTCTCACTGACTCTCCCGCTCTCTCTCTCTCTATCTCTATCTCTATCTATCTATCTATCTATTTCTCTCTCCTTCCCTCCCTCCCTCCCCGTCCTTTTACCCCTCCCCTACACACATCTCCTCCCCTCACTTCTACCCCATCTCCTCCTCCTCCGCCATCCCCTCTCCTCCTCCCTCCCTCTCCCCCCTTTAACCATTTTCACTCCCTTTATTGAAGCAACGGGTGAGGTGGGAGGGAAAGGGCAATGGGGGGGAGGGGGGGTGGATGAGGAGGAGGAGGGGGAGGGGGAGGGGGGATGGGGGGGGGGGAGGGGAGGGGAATGGGAGGAGGCTTAGTGAGGATATGAGAAGACGCATGAAAAGAGGTCAGATAGAGATGGAAAGAGGATAAGGAAAGAGGGCAGACGAGAGGAGAGAAGAGCGTGGAGCATGAGAGGGGAAAAGTAGGGAAAAAAGAGAGATGAGAGAGGG
>BOPN01000688.1:118082-133082 GCA_017312705.2 Penaeus japonicus | reverse complement strand
CTCTGAATCTCGGTCATCCCCGTTTCTTGAAGACAACTGTATCGTCTGCTGTATCCCTCTGAATCTCGGTCATCCCTGTTTCTTGAAGACAACTGTATCGTCTGCTGTATCCCTCTGAATCTCGGTCATTCCTGTTTCTTGAAGACAACTGTATCGTCTGCTGTATCCCTCTGAATCTCGGCCATCCCTGTTTCTTGAAGACAACTGTATTATCTGCTGTATCCCTCTGTATTTTTGTCATCGTTCTTTCAGAATGACAATTATATCGTCATCTGTAACACTCTGTAGCTCGGTCATCATTCTATCAACTTTATTTTTCTACATTATATATACACATAATCTGCTTTTGCAGTTGTCTCTACGTAAAATATATTTTTAAATGCAGGTATACAATATAGCGAATATCTAACTGCCTACCTACCTATACATTAGTTTATTTATGAATCTACATATATAACCATCTATTCATATCTATCCATCTATCTTTCTGCCTACCTATCCATATGTTTATCTAAATATGTATCCAACTATCACTCGATATGTCTAGCTATCTATCGACCGATCTATCTATACATATAACTTACTATAAAATATTTCATTTATCTATCTATAGTTACATTTATCTGTCTATCTGTCTGCTTATCTATCGATTTATATCAATATCTATATCTACATATATCTCTACCCCTGTCTCTGTCTCTCCATCTCTATCTCTCTACAATTACAAACAATAGATGAACAAAACACTTCAAGCTCTCTCTCTCTCTCTCGCTCTCTCTCGCTCTCTCTCTCTCTCTCTCTCTCTCTCTCTCTCTCTCTCTCTCTCTCTCTCTCTCTCTCTCTCTCTCCATCCCTTCCTCTCCCTCCCTCCATCCATCCCTTCCTTTCCCTCCCCTTCTCCCGCTCCCTCCCTCCTCTTCTCCCACTCCCTCCCCCCCTCCCCTCACCTACCCCCTTCTCTCCCATCTCTTACCTTGACAGCCTCGACCTTGAATTTCATCATGTTAGAGACGTCCTCAGCCATTTCTTTGACGAGCGTTAGACCGTCGTTTTCAGAGATCGTGGCATCACCGTCGACGAAGTTCTGGAAGGACAGAAAAAAGGGATATTAGCATTCTTTTCATTCTCTTGTTGGGGGATGGGAAGTGTAGTGTGCATATATTTGTGTGATTGTCATTGTGTGTGTTTTTATTTGTGTGTTTGTATGTAGGGGGGGGGTGTTTAGTGTGTGTGTGTGTGTGTGCGTTTGTTTGTTTGTGCGTGTGTGTGTGTGTGTGTGTGTGAATAAATAGATATACATATGCAGATAGATATGTATATATGTATATATGATAATCTCTCTCTCTTGCTCTCCATCTATCTATCTAGCCATCCCTCTCTCTATCTATCTATCTATATCTCTCTGAGCAATCAATTCCTTTACATTTGCGTCTAGTTTTTTTTCATATTCAATTGTCATTCTCATATTCAATTGTCAGTTGCTGAGTCAGTATAATGACCCTTGGACTTGAATATATGAAGGAAGGCGTTTCTTATATGATTGGAACAAAAGGGGAAAACATCTAAAATAACAAACAAACACAAAGGCTGAACCTTTTTTTCATTTTATATAAGTTTTTGTTCGTATCAGATATGTGTTTTTTCCACCCTGTATATTTCATTATTTTTATATGATTTTATTTAGATTGTTGAATTACCTCTCCTATTTTTTTTTCTATTTGTTCCCTCTTGTCTTACTTCTATTTTGTCTGTGCTGCATCTCATCGACAGCAATACAACAATATCAATACAATCAAAGCAAAAAACGAAAAACAACATCACCAAAATATCAAGAGCACAATAGAAATAGTACCAATAACATAAACACAGACCAGCTTCTTGGGATCATCAGCTGGTTATTGACTCGCGCTCGATGCCTCCTCTCCTTCCGTTCTCTATCCTTAAACTCCTATCCTTACCCCCTATCCCTTCCCTCCCCCCCTTCCTTCATCTCGCCCCTCTCCCCACCCTCCACCCCCACCACACACACATAGCCCCTAAATTTCCCTCCTTTCCCCTCACTTACCCCTGCCCCTCCGAGTCCCTAAACTAAACTTGTGTCACCTCTCTACACCCCCTTCCCCCGTCCCCTCTCTTCCATCCTGCCTCCCTCCCTCCCACCCTTCCAGACGCTCCCCTCGGCTTCCCCATTCCTATTCCCCCCTCTCCGTCCCCCTCACCCCAACCCCTCCGCCCACCCCACGTCTGTCTCCGTTCCTCCCCCTCTCCCCTTCCGTCCTCCCGCCCTACCCGTAGACTCTCCCTCTCTCTCTCTTTGCCAATATTTCGACACATCCATCTATGGGGCGTCTCACAATATGCCTCCCCGCTGTCTCATCCGCCCCCCGCCCCCCGCCCCCCACTCGTACGGGATACGCCACGCCTTCTCGACACGCCAAGATGTGCGGGTCGGTTTCTTTCTTCCTGTCCCTGCTTTTTCTCCTCTTTATCTTTGTTTTTTTCTCGATTTGCTTCCTTCTCTTTATTATCTTTTTTTCATTATTTCTTTGTCCCTCCCCCCGTTGTTCATCTTATCTCTTTATCTCTCTTTCTTTCGTTCTCTCTCTCTCTCATCCCCTTCTCCAACCTGGTCTCCTCCCTATTCTAATTTCCTCTTCATTCAGGTCGCATCTTATTTCGTTTCTTTTTATCATGACAAGAGTACTCCGCCCTTGCTATCTTTAGAATGAAAACATGTCTCAGCCTATGATGTACATCTCTCTCTCTCTCTAACACACAAATGAGGGGGTAGGACAAAAAAGAGGAATAATTAAGGAAGAGGAAGGGAAAAGGGGAAGAAAGGAGGGGGAGAGGGGAGGAAGAAAGGGCAAGGGATAAGGAAAAGGAATGAGAAGGCGAGGGAAACGAAAAGGGGAGAGGGACAGGGGAAAGTGAAAGGGAAAGGGGAGAGGGACAGGGAACAGGGAAAGGGGAGAGGATGGAATAACGGGGGAAAAAGGAAGGAAGGGAAAAGTGAAGAGAAAGAAGGAGGTAGAGAGGGAGGGAGAAGAAGAGAAGTATGGAAGCACGTCAATCAAGAGAAGCTGTTATGCAGATATCATCTCACGTTAGCAACATCCATCTTCTTCGGCATGGGATGGCGCATACCACAAGAAAGGGGGTGGGTGGGGTAGGGGGGATGGGGGGTGGGGGGTTGTGAGGTGGAGTAGGGGGGGGAGCGAGGGTTGGAAGTAGGGGTGAGGGTCTAGAGGGGGATGGAGGGGATGGGGGAAGTGGGGAAGGTTCTCAAGAGACGGAGGAAGGTTGAGGGGAATAGAGGGAGACAGAAGAAGGTGGGATGGTGAAATAGATGCAGGAGGTGGAAAGAAGTTGGAGAGGATGTAGAAGGGGGAGATAGGATAGGGAAGAGAAGTTGAGAGCAGAGAGAGAGAGAGAGAGAGAGAGAGAGAGAGAGAGAGAGAGAGAGAGAGAGAGAGAGAGAGAGAGAGAGAGAGAGAGAGAGAGAGAGAGAGAGATAGAAAGAAAGAGAGTCAGAAAGACAGAGAGAGAGAGAGAAGGAATGTGGAGGGAGAATATTAAAGATTTAAAGAGAGTAGCGCAAGAGTGGAGTGGAGTGAAAGTGGAAGAACTAGAACGACGTAAAGAGAGAACAATGGCAAAGCAATGAAGTAAAACGAAAAAAGAAAAGTACAAAAAGACAAGACATTAGGAAGAAGTAAAAAAAACTGCCAAGGGGAGACCGGAAGAAGGTCAAGAGGCCACAAGACACGCGAAGGTCGAACGAGGTCACACAAAGGTCACGGAAGAACCATTTACGACGGCGATCCCTCCTTGGTGTTGCCAGGAGACAGGCGGAGGAGAGGAGGAGGCGAGAGAAGGAGAGGAGGAGGCGAGAGAAGGAAAGGAGGAGGGGAGAGAGGGAGATGAGAGAGTGCAGGGAAGAGGAGAAGAGTACAATTAAAGAGAAGGAAGAGGAGGTTGAAGGAGAGGATGAAAATAAAAGAGGAACACAGTGTAAAACAAGGAAGAAGAGAAGCAGGCTGACAGAGAAGAAAACCATTAAGGAAGAGGGAGAGGAGAGGGCAAGAAGAGAGAGAAAAAGACAGAGAGTAAAAAGGTGCTTAGGGGAAAAGGGTTAAGAAGTGAGGGAACAGATGGAAATGAGAAAAGAGAAGGGAATAAAGAAGCAGTAAAGCAAATGCATTAATAAAAAAAGACAATAACATCTTTAAGAAAGAGCAAAATAATACGTTGAAGATACACGGAAAGAGAAAGAAGGAAATATGAAAAAGAAGAAATATTCTAAAAAAATACATTGAAGATACATAAGAAACAGATCGAAGGGAAAAAAAGAAAACGAAAGAAGAGAAAAAATAACAAAGACAAAGAATCAAAAATATGAAGAAAAAAAATAAGCCGAAAAGAATAAGATACACATAAGAAAAAATATAATACAATAGGCTAAACAAAACAGTGAGAATGAATGACCTAGAAAATAGAGTAGGCCGAACAAAAAGAGAGTAGAGTAGAACAGATGAACAGAAAAATGTAGTGTAACTGAATATAATAGTGAAATAGATTACAAGGAGGGGGCGAAGCTGAGTCAAAGAGGCGTGAGGAAGTCAGTGAGTAAGTGAGGGAATTAAGAAAGACAAATGAGGGGAACGGTAGCTCGATAACGGGGAGAGGGGGATAGGGGGGGGATGGGATAGGGGGGGGCAGGAGTAGAAAAAAGGGAGAAAAAGAGGGATGTACACAGGAGGGGGGGGGCAGGGGGAGAGAGTAAGGGTGGCTCCTCCTCCTCTCCCTCTCTTTTTCTCTCTGCTCCTCTCTCTTTCCTTCTTTCTCTCCCTCTCCCACCGTCTTTTCCTCTATCTCATTTTCTCTCTCCTTTTCCCAATCCCTCCCTTCCTCCACCTCCCCCCCATCCTTCCCTCTCTCTATCTCTCTCTATCTCTCTCTATCTCTCTCTCTTTCCTATCCTTTCCTATCCCTACCTCCTTCTTCTCCCTCCCCTTTCCATCTCCCCATCTCATCCTCCCCTCCCCTCCTCTCCCCTTCCCCTTCCCATTCTCCCCCTCCCTCTTCCTCTCCCCCTCTGCCTCCCCCTTCTCCTCCCCCTCCCCCTTCCCCTTCTCCCCCTCCCCACTCTCTCTCTCTCTTTAAAAATAATCAATTGAGACCTAATCCTGCCAGAGCCTGCCCGGCTGAGGCTCTTGACGACAGATTCATAGTGAACCGGTTAAGAACATGCACTCCGTCATGCAATCACACGATTTGCATTACATCGTTTGCAATCCAAATCGTGTGGTATTTAAAGGGTTTTGTGGTATATGTGGTACAAATCGTGTGATTTTTAAAGGGTTTTGTGCTATATGTGGGACAAATCGGGTGATTTTTAAAGGGTTTTGTGCTATATGTGGTACAAAATGTGTGATTTTTAAAGGGTTTTGTGCTATATGTGGTACAAAATGTGTGATATTTAAAGGGTTTTGTGCTATACGTGGTTTTTAAATCGTTGCTCCATACTGATATATGTAACTATAAATAAATATATAAATGCATAAATGAATGAATGAATAAACAAATAAATATATATACAGGGTGTCCCAAAAATGTATACGCACTGGTTCCGTTTACTTAAATTTGCTGCAAAAGTATGTCATGCCAGGAAGTCTTTGAGGATGAAGATTTTTTTTTTTTTTTTTTTAGCAAGATGGGGCTCCCCCACACTACCCCATATGGATGTTAGATCATACCTTAATGAGATCATGGCAGACAGGTAAATTGGACGAAGGGGTTTCGAAGGATACCCTCCACGTTCACCAGACCTCATACCACAGGACCTTTTTTATGGGGATACTTAATAAAAGACAAAGTTTATGCTACGAAACCTGCAACAGTCGCGGAATTGAGAGCAGCCATTGAACAAGAATGCACACAGATACCAAGCGAAGTGTTTCGTGATGTTTGCGCTTCCACTGCTTCGCGTTGTCAGCCTGGACCAGAATGGACGTCAGTTTCAACAAATGCGTTGACGAAATGACGAAACAGCAAAGTGAAGTCTGTAGATTCTATTAATTTTTGAAAATTTGTAACCTATTTAAGGTGTGTATACATTTTTTGTGACACCCTGGCACTCTGTATTTACATACATACATACATACATACATACATATATATATATATATATATGTCTGTGTGTGTGTGTGTGTATGTATATATATACATATATATATATACATGTGTGTGTGTGTGTGTGTGTGTGTGTATGTATGTATATATGTATCTCTCTCTCTCACTCTCTCTCTCTCTCTCTCTCTCTCTCTCTCTCTCTCTATATATATATATATATATATATATATATATATATATATATATATATATATATATATATATATATATATATATATGTATATATACACACATATATATACATATATACATATATATATATATATATATATATATATATATATATATATATATATATATATATATATATATATACATATACATAGAGAGAGAGAGAGAGAGAGAGAGAGAAATACATGCTTGTGTGTATATGTATTATATATGTGCATATATATAATAACCCACAATACCCAATAAACAGTGCATACACACACACGAAAAAGCACCTCTTACAAACAAGCACCCAATGCACTTAACCTCCCCCCCCCCACCCTGTCCCTCCCCTTTCTCAGCAGAAGTCATGAACATATGCATGTTTCTTCGCATGCCCGCCATGCTCCTTCTTATTCACTTTATTTTCCTCTATTTCTCTCACTTACTCACTTTCTTTCATCTACACTTTATGTTTCATTTTTATGTTTCACTTTTATTTTCCCCTATTCTCCATCATTTACTATTTTTCATTTTCTCATTTTCTTTCATCCTCTCTTTTTCTCCTCTTTTTGTTCCTCTTCCTTTTTTTTTCATTTTCGTTTTCACTTTCTCTTTCTTGCTCACTTTCTCTTGCTCAAAAAGTGTTCGGCGATTATGAATCATGCACAGGAGTTGGAGCTGAATATCATTAAAAAGAGATCTTGATTTTTTTTTTTTCTCTCTCTCTCTTTCTATTCTTAGTTTTGTTTGTTGTTTCTTTGTTGTGAGACATTTCTTTCTTTTCCTCTTCTTTGCGTTGTTCTCTTTCTTTCTCTGTCTGTCTGTCTGTCTGTCTGTCTCTCTCTCTCTCTCTCTCTCTCTCTCTCTCTCTCTCTCTCTCCCTCTCTCTCTCTCTCTCTCTCTCTCTCTCTCTCTCTCTCTCTCTCTCTCTCTCTCTCTCTCTCTCTCTCTCTCTCTCTCTCTCTCTCTCTCTCTCTCTCTCTCTCTCTCTCTCTCTCTCTCTCTCTCCCTCACTCTCTCCCACAAAAAAGTGTGAGGATGGAATACCAAACCTTCTTTTCAAGATAATCTTCCACCTCCTACCCGCTAGAAACCTCAAACAACAACAACAAAGCAACCACACCAACTAAAGCAGCTTCAGCAGCATCAGCAGCATCAACAGCAGCATTACAGCAGCATCAGCAGCATCACACATCACAGCAGCATCAGCAGCATCACACATCACAGCAGAAGCAGCAGAATCACAGCAGCAGCAGCAGAATCACATCAGCATCACAGCATCATCACAGTAGCATCAGCATCAGCATCACAGCAGCATTAGCAGCAGCATCACAGCAGCATCACAGCAGCATCAGCAGCGGGGGGCGACGCAAACAAACAGCCTCCGGGGCGCGCGCGTGGTAATTACGGTGAAAATAACGCAGAGGAATAAGAATCACGGAGCAACTGTCTCGTAACTCTGGCCTGTCCCTACAAGGCGCCATTTTTATGCTTTTCTCGCCAGTTTAGCTTAACGATCATAAATAGCTTGCTTAAGAAGAGTGTGTGGGAGGGTGGGAGGGTAGGAGGGTGGGTGGAAGGGAGTGGGTGTGGGATTGGGCTTATGATGGGGGGGGGGGGAAGGAGGTGGGGATGGGTGGGGGGGGGAGGAATGGGGAAAAGTAGTAGGGATGGAGGAGGCGAGTGGGGGATTGGGAAGGTGGGTGAGAGGGAGGGGGGTAGGATAAGGGGAGAGGGTAGGGAAGAGTGATAAGGGTAGGGAGGGAGGAGGGGGAAGGGAGAGGAAGGGTTGGGGAGTGAGGAAAAGGATGGGGAGTTGGAACTTTGGGAGAGGTGTGGGAAGGGACTAGGAAGGAGTGTGAGAAAAGGAGTGGGGAGGAGAATGGGGGGGGGAGGTGCAGGGAGTGGGGAGGAGAGCGAGGAAGAGAGGTAGGGTGGGCGGTTAAAAAGGAGAGAAGGAGATGAAAGGAAAATAAGGTCAGGAATAGAAAGTATAAAAAAAGAGAAAAAAAAAACTAAAAACAAAAAAAACAAGAAGGAAACAAGAGACGAAGAGAGAGAAGGAAAGAAAACACACAAACACACACACGTAACGAAAAAAGAAAAAAAGAAAAGAAAAGAGAAACGTACTTGTAAATCTTCAGAATGCCATGTAGCGCAAGCAGAACCACTTCTTTCCAGATTAAGTGGCTCTTCCACCGAAAAACAAACAAAAAAAGTGTATGATATATTCCAAAATAAATTGCAACAGCTTGACTTCAGCATATTAGGGAAGAGGAAAGTTTAACAGTGAATTTGACTTTTCTCGCTTTGGAGAATCTCTCGATTTTTTTCATATATATCTTTTTTCATATCATCTTCATAACTAGAAGAGTAACTTGATATTGTTCACAAAAGGAGTTTTTTTTAGAAAGTTTGAGGAAGGGGGAAGGGGTGAAATGAGGGTCTGTGGGAGAGAGAGAGAGAGAGAGAGAGAGAGAGAGAGCAAAGCTAACGGAGAGGGAGGAGGGGGAAAGGGAGGGGGGGGGGGGAATGATGGTTTTACGTAAGAACGCTGTGTTAGGCATCTGGATTGTTGTCTATTCCATATTGTCTATGCATTTCTCTTTCTTTCTCCATTCCCCCCCCCCCTCTCTCCCTCTCTCTCTCTCTCTCTCGCTGTAGTATTAGCAACCATTAGTCATCTCCTTAATGCCTCGGATGAGAGTTATGGACCAATCGTTATTAAGGGAATGAATAACCCTGCTTTCCGATTGGCGAATCTGACGTGTCGTGTTTCTGCGTGCCAACCTAATGGAGGGTCTTAACATTGCTCTCTTTCTGGCTCTCGCTGTCTGTCTCTGTCTGTCTGTTTGTCTATGTTTCTGTCTCTGTCTCTGTCTCAGTCTCTGTCTTTGCCTGTCTCTGTCTGTCTTTGTCTCCGTCTCTGTCTTTGACTCTCTCTCTCTCTCTCTCTCTCTCTCTCTCTCTCTCTCTCTCTCTCTCTCTCTCTCTCTCTCTCTCTCTCTCTCTCTCTCTCTCTCTCTCTCTCTCTCTCTCTCTCTCTCTCTCTCTCTCTCTCTCTCTCTCTCTCTCTCTCTCTCTCTCTCTCTCTCTCTCTCTCTCTCTCTCCTCCCTTATTCCCTCTCTTTCTCTCCCTCCCTCTCTCCCTCTTCCTGTACCATCAATGACGCAGCAAATAGCACCCATTGGCCTGTTATTAATGACTTTATTATACATCTATTCATTTATCTTGAAAGTTGTGTTTCCCTCCTTCTCCCTACCTCCTCCCCTCATTTACCCTCCCCCCCCCCCATTCCTTCTCTCTTTCTCTCTCCTCCCACAACCTCCCTTATTCGCTCTCCCATCCCTCGCTCATCCTATCTTTTCATCTTTCTCTCTCTCCATCTTTCCACCTATCTGTCTCCCCCTTTCACCCTTCTTCCTCCCGTTCCCCTTCCCTCAGCACCAACAATACCCTACCTCTGGCACCAACCATACCACCCTCTGGCTCTAACCCTTCCCCCACTTCCGACACCAACCATACACATTTCCCTCAGGCACCAACCATACCACCCTCTGGCTCTAACCTTTCCCCCACTTCCGACACCAACCATACACATTTCCCTCTGGCACCAACCATACCACCCTCTAGCTCTAACCCTTCCCCTATTCTTATGTGTATGTGTGTGGTGCGTGCGCGCGTGTGTGTGTGTGTGTGTGTGTGTGTGTGTGTGTGTGTGTGTGTGTGTGTGTGTGTGTGTGTGTGTGTGTGTGTGTGCGCGTGTATCGTAAGTATACATGGTAAGCAAATCTTTAGCTCTAACTTCTCACTTCCTTTTAAAACATAGAATAGCTTCCCAAAGTTGAAATAACCACAAAAAATATATACAACAACCAGAGAAAATAGCCTTTATGCTGAAACTCCTATAATTGGGCAGTTAATACACTCAATAACTGCCTTGTTTGCGCCTCGCCGACTTCTAGAAGCATTACGTTCTAGAAGGAGAATACGATATGCAAATACCCGATTGCGGATTTCAATTGCACGGGCGGAAAGCTAGATAGAGGTTGCAGGATCACAGATGCAGGATAGTAGGATTTAGAAGAAGAAAATAAAGAGAGTAAACCAGAAGAATAAAGTTACTGGGTGATCAGACATAATTCGATATAATGTCTAGTTTTTTAATGTGAGCTCGTTGTGCACGTGTGACGTCATTGGAATATGTATGATGTCATCCTATTGTATGACGTCATCAAAATGTATGATGTTATTGTGATATAGCGTGACGTCATACCAATAGGGTATAACGTCATCGGTAATGAAATACTATGCCATCGTACTTTGATATGACGTCATCATGAACTTTGCCTCTGACTCACAGAAATTTCCAAAACTGCCTTGCGCGCGTGTGTGTTCGTTCTTCTTGTTTGATAAGCAGATGTTTACAAAGAGTTTAAGGGTGTTTGTTTCTATGGTTCGTTGTGCAGGAGACTGTCTTCTTTTCTTCTTGTATTTTGGGAAAGAATTTGAAATTCAAAACGGTTCTCAATTTAATCTCCCATTCTCACTCACTCATTCTCTCTCTCTCTCTCTCTCTCTCTCTCTCTCTCTCTCTCTCTCTCTCTCTCTCTCTCTCTCTCTCTCTCTCTCCCTCCCTCCCTCCCTCCCTCCCTCCCTCCCTCCCTCCCTCCCTCCCTCCCTCCCTCCCTTCCTGCCTCACTCCTTCCCTCCCTTCCTCCCTCACTCCTTCCCTCTCCTCCCCTCTCTCTCCCTCCCCCCCTCCCCCTCTCTCTCTCTCTCTGGAGAATAAAAACACAAGATGATACATACAGACACACACACACACACAAACACACACACACAGACCGCACAGACAACCGGGACAGACACAGACACAGACAGACAAACAAACAAACACAGAAGGAAGAAGGGTCTCCTCTAATATCGATCAGTCAACGCTCAACGGCCGCTGTTGCCATATCGAATATGAACTGCTTCGCTCAGTCCCGAATTGCGCAGTCCGTATCGATCGGGCCGAAGGTATTAGCATCTGAGGCTGACAGGGAGGTGAAGACATCCTTGAGATACTGCTCGGAGGAAGAGACTCGCTGGGATGGGTTGGGTTGGATGGATGGATGGGTGGATGGATGGTTGAAGGGAAGGTTGGAGGGTGGGAGAGGGATGGGGAGGGAGGGATGGGGATGGTGGGTACGTAGGTTGGTGGGGGAGAGAGGGAGGGTGGGTGGGCTGAGGAAGGGAGGGAGGGAGGGGGTGAAGGGGTGAAGGGGGGAGCGGTTAGGTAGGATGGATGGAGAGGGATGGGGGGGGAGGGAGGGTAGGAGAAAGGGAGAGAAGAAGGGTGGGATGGATAGAGGGGAATGGTAGGAGAAAGGGAGGGAGGGATGATGGAAGGAGGGAACGAGAGGGCTGGATGAAAAGGATGGATAGATATTTTTGCTTCCTTCTTCCTCATTCATTTCTCAATATCATGCCCTATCGTCTCCCTCTTCCTTCCCTCGTTATTTCCATCCTAATATTATTCCATTATTTCTTTCTTCCATTTATTATCGTCTTTCTTATTATAGCTCTTCAGTCTTTCCCTTATCACCATCCTCCTCTTCTATTTTGTCTTCTTCTAATTCTTCTTCCTCCTTTCTCATTATCATCACCATCATCATCATTATCATCACCACCATCATCACCATCATCATCATCATCATCATCCTTTTATCTCCTCATCCTCCTCCCCATTCTCAGCCTCCTCCTTTTCTTCTTGATTCTACCCCTTCTTCCCCTTCACTTGTTCATGTCCTCCTCCTCCTCCTCCTCCTCCTCCTCCTCCTCCTCCTCCTCCTCCTCCTCCTCCTCCTCCTCCTCCTCCTCCCCTCTTCTTCCTTCGCCTCTTCGGCATTTGTATTCCAAGGAAAATTTCAGCCCGCGATACACTGCATCATAAACATTCCTCCACGAGTATGGTAGCGTTGCAATAACAGGCTTTCGCGACCCCTTTCTTTGCAATCATTTCTGCAACCAAACTGTGCTTCATGTTGCCTACTGGGTCTCATCCTCCTGTCCTTTTTTTGTATATTTTTTGTTGTATTGTTGTTGTTTTCATTACTATTATTATTATGATCATTACTCTTATCATTGTAATTATTGTCAATTGTTATAATTATATCAATCATCATCCTTATCATTATCATCATATCATAGGGTTCGAGTATCACTAAGGTGATATCATTATTATTATTATTATTTTCATTATTATCTTAATCGTCATCATTATTACCATAATTATTTTATCATGACAATGAAGATTACTAATATCAAAAGTGTTATCATTTCATTCTCTATCTCTCCTTTCTCTCCCAAATCCTCACTGCATCTATCGCTCTTTCCCTCCTTCCTTCCTTCCCTCCCTCTATCTCTCCCTCCCTCCCTCTCTCCTCCCTTCCTTCCCTCTTTCCTCCCTTCCTTCCCTCTCTCCCTTACTCCCTCCCTCCTTCCCTCCCTCCCTCTCTCCCTAGTTCCCTCCTTCCCATCCTCCCTCCCTCCTTCCTTTCCCTAAAGGGTCAATAATCTACGGCTCCGCACGCAACAAACAAACAAATACATGCAACTGATGAACAGTATCTTCATCAGGCCAGTTTATTATCATAACCGACCTGTAATTTTGTTGATTTTTTTTTTTTTCGAAAAAAAATATCTTTCTTCTGTGGTTTACTTTCACGAGGCGATTTGTTATCCTGAATAGTGAGATTAATCAAGGTTTGGTCTGATATATAGAGCGTTTGTCTGCCTTTATATTCTTCCTCTTTCCTTCTCTTTGGTATATTTGAGGGGCTTCATTTTTTTATGACTTAAGAGTTTGTTCGTTTGTCTTCTCGTATCTGATCATTTTTTCTTTCCCCTTTGTATCTTTCTTTCTTTTTCTCTCTCTCTTTCTCTCTCTCTCTCTTTCTCTCTCTCTCTCTCTCTCTCTCTCTCTCTCTCTCTCTCTCTCTCTCTCTCTCTCTCTCTCTCTCTCTCTCTCTCATTCTCTCTCTCTCTCTCGTTTATTTTCGCTATGTATCTCCTATACGCAGAATCAATTTCTCTCTTATAGAATATCCTCTGATCTCGTCATCCCCCTCTTCGTCTCCCTCTGTTCCTTTTCTGCCATTTCCTTTATCCTTTAAATCTGCCATCAGTAGCTTTCCCCGCCCCTGCCTTTCCCCTATTCTTACTCTATTCTCCCTTTCCCTTTCTTCCTTTCTTACCCTCTCCTCACCCCCTTACTTCTTACCCTCCTTCCCACCCTCCTCTCTCCCTTCCTTCTTGTACGCTCTTCCCACCCTCTCGAAACCCCTCTACCCCTCTCTGCTCTCCCCCTCCTCCCCTCTTACCATCCCTCTTACCATCCCTCTACTCCCCTCTTCTCCCCTTACCCCTCCCCTCATTCCCACTTCCTGCCCCATGTCTCTCTATCTACCCTTAATCTGTGGGACTTATATGGATACCTTCATACAATGATATACGCCATCATGTGAGCGAGTGGATAGTTGTACTTCTTTAGTGTGTTCTTGTATGATTGAATTCATCTCTGCTACTGATTCTATGTCGTTTTTATTTTCTTTTTTTTTTGTCATTAGTTACTAAAATCTTCCGATATTTTCTCTTCTAAATGAAAAGAAAGATCAACAGAAATTAATATTTGTAAAAAAGTCTTTCCTCTCTAATACTCATTCCCCTTCCGTTCTGTCACCTCCAGCTCGCCCAAAGCCCCTTTCTCTCAATTCTCCCTTTCCTCCAGTTCCCCTTTTCACGCCCTTCTTTCTCATTTTCTTTCCCCTCTTTCGCTTGACAGATGGGTCTTCTGCGAGAGGCGTGTAGTGGCTAGTTATCGTGCTTCGTTTTTCATTTCTTTGCTTGTTCTCGCTTCCACTCTGTTTCCTTTTTTCGTTTTTATTATATTGATTTTTATTTTTTTTCTGTTATTCTGTCTCATTTTTATTATATTGATTCTTCCCATTTTTTTTCTTTTTGTTCTCTCTTTTACTGCTACTGTTTATCATTGTTTATCATTCTGCCCTATTTTGTTTGTAGCTTCATATATTCATAAATTTTTTTTTTCTCGTTTTACTCTATATTATCTCTTCCTTGTTTTTTTAGTCTTCTCAGTTCCCTAATCATCTCTTTCAAACATCTTTTATTGACGCGTTTTCATCCCTTCGTGTCTCGTATAATCTTGTTTTTGCCATCATTCTTTCCCTTTCATATTTTCCTTTTTTTCATCAGCCTACGTTTTCCCAACCCTTGTTCTATTCACACTTTTATTTTTGTTCCATTTTTCATTTGCAACATTTTCTCACGCAATCGTGTAACATTTGCTTTCCTTTGTCACAACGCAATCATATCGCTTTTAGATTTCTTCAGTGTGATTTGCAAAGCAACATATAATTTGGCATAAATCAACATAGGCCGTGTACGTGTGTGTGTGTGTGTGTGTGTGTGTGTGTGTGTGTGTGTGTGTGTGTGTGTGTGTGTGTGTGTGTGTGTGTGTGTGTGTGTGTGTGTGTGTGCGTGTGTGTGCGTTTGTGTGTATTCCTATGTCTCCTAAAATGTAAGAGCACGTATGTATAAAAACAAATGAAAAATATAAGCCGTTGGATGTATATTAAATGGAACTG
>BOPN01000688.1:108082-110582 GCA_017312705.2 Penaeus japonicus | reverse complement strand
TCTCTCTCTCTCTCTCTATCATTATCTATCTCTGTCTATGTGTGTGTTCTTAATATTAGCATGAAGCTCTCCAATGTTTATCTTACTCTCTATTATTAATTAACGCAATGTTGATAGCAAAATATGCTCCGCGATATAGCTAATATATAAGATAAATGCATAACAAATTACCTGCCTATTCATTATTAATAATGTAGTCATTTGAAATATTTTATCTTAGCTATAACCATCGGGACTATTCTATCATTTTATTAGCATTGGTAAAACTACACACACACAGAATAAGAAAGAGAGAAAGAGAGAGAGAGAGACAGAGACAGAGAGAGAGAGAGATAGAGATAGAGATAGGGATAGATAGATAGATAGAGAGAGAGAGAGAGAGAGAGAGTGAAAGGGGTCTGGGAGAAAGGGGTTGGAAAAAAGGAGGAGAAGGCCAGAAGAAAGACGGGGGGGGGGGGGGGTGAGGGGGAGCTGGTCACTGTTGTCGTAGTCAATGTAGCAGGTTTTACTACAATGGGTTTTGTTTAGTAATCTTTGTCCCAGCTCCCTGTAGGCTACGAGGGGGAGGGGGGTGGGGTTAGGGCGAGAAGGGGAAAGAAGGGGAGAGAAGGGACGAAGGAAGGTAGAAGGGAAATTGGCTTAGGGTGTTGGGGATGGGGGGATGGGGGGGATGGGGGGATGGGGGTGAGGATAGAGGTGGAGGAAAATTGGAGCAAGAGAATAGGGAGGAGACTATAGAAAGAATGCATGTGTAGGTCGTTTGAAGAGGGGGAGGGGTGGTAGGGGGAGGGGGGTGTGGGGTAGGAGGTGGGATATCGGGTAGAGGGGTAGGGAGGTAAATGGGGAGAGAAAGATAGAGTAGATGGGGGGAGAATAAATAAGAGGGGAGAGATAGAACGAATGGGGTAGAAGGGGGTGAGGGGTGAGGAGAGAGCCGAGGGATTGTTGAGGGGGAAGGGGGGGGGGAGGAAAGGGTTGAGGATATTAGGCGATTAACCGAAAGATATTGTCCTCCGATTCCTCCTTTTCATGACAAAGTGTCTCCCCCATTCAGCCAATTATCTGTCAGGCTGTTTCTCTCGGTGCATTTGTCTGGCTTACTGATTCTGAGCTTTTATTTATCTATCTATTCTCTCTCTCTCTCTCTCTCTCTCTCTCTCTCTATCTCTATCTATCTGTCTGTCTATCTATCTATCTATCTATCTCTCGCTCTCTCTCTCTCTCTCTCTCTCGCTCTCTCTCTCTCTCTCTCTCTCTCTGTCTATCTATCTATTTATCTCTCTCTATCTATCTATCTATTTATTTCTCTCGTTCTCCCTCTCTCTCTCTCTCTCTCTCTCTCTCTCTCTCTCTCTCTCTCTCTCTCTCTCTCTCTCTCTCTCTCTCTATTTATCTATCTATTTATCTATCTATCTATCTATCTATCTATCTATCTATCTATATATATATATATATATATATATATATATATATATATATATATATATCGTTTTCTCTCTCTCTCTCTCTCTCTCTCTCTCTCTCTCTCTCTCTCTCTCTCTCTCTCTCTCTCACACACACACACACACACTCACTCACTCTCTCTTTCTCTCTCTCTCTCTCTTACACATTCTGTATCCTTTAACACTGGCAAGACTTTATGGCTGAAATACATTACATATGCTAGTCCTACTTTCAGAACACAAGGGGACCTAAATCAAGGTACATGCACACATGTACACCTGCGTAAACACACGCGAGAAAGAAGACACGTACATACACATATAAATAAAGATTCGCACACAAACAAAGACATATTTTCAAAAACACACTTCCTCATATACACATGTACAAGCAAACAAGTACATATGCACACACAAAGACTACACAAACAAAGAGCAGAGAGAGAGAGAGAGAGAGAGAGAGAGAGAGAGAGAGAGAGAGAGAGAGAGAGAGAGAGAGGGGGGGGGAGGGAGCGAGGGAGGGAGGGAGGGAGGGAGGGAGGGAGGGAGGGAGGGGGGGGGGAGGGAGAGACAGAGGCAAGAGATAGAGACAGAGACAGAGACGAGAGACAAAGAGCGAAAGAGAGCTCCACACTCGAGAAGAAAAAACGGCCTCAAGCAGCTCCCTTTTTTTTTTCTCCCTTTCCCCCTCCCCCCTCCTCCCCCCTCCTCCCCCCTCCCCAGCCTCTCCTCCTTCGGAATTTCTTCTTCTAAGGTTGTCGCGTCGGGTTGTACATGCACGCGCGAGTTTCCGTATTAAGGCTTGGGAAGGATGGGGAGGAATGGGGAGGGGGGGGGGGTGGACGGAGGTGGTAGAGTAGGAAGAGGCAGAGTAGGAGGAGGAGGAGGAGGAGGAGGAGGGAGAGGAGGACGAGGAGGAGGAGATGGGTGGTGGTAGGAGTAGGAAGGAGTTGTTGGAGTAGGTGGAAGTGGTGGAGGAGGAGGAGGAGGAGGAGGAGGAGGAGGAGGAGGAGGAGGAGGGGAGGAGGAGGAGGAAGAGGAGGAGGAGGAGATGGATG
>BOPN01000688.1:95000-97500 GCA_017312705.2 Penaeus japonicus | reverse complement strand
CCATCCTCCTCCCTTTTCTACTTCGTTGCTCGAATAGGAAACACCTTTAAAAGTGTCTTGCTTCTTCAAGGAAAGGATCGGTCGGAGGAAAAGATTTGGGGAAAAGTAACGTTTTCCAGTTTTATTCAATAGGGTATAAATTTGTGTATTTGAATCGTAATGCTCCGCGTCTGCTGGTGCTGGGGAAAGAGGAGGGCGCAAGAGAGAGAGAGGGAGAGAGAGAGGGAGAGAGAGAGGGATAGAGGGAGGGAGAGGGAGAGAGAGAGAGGGATAGAGGGAGGGAGAGGGATAGAGAGGGAGGGAGAAGGAGGGATAGAGGGAGGGAGAGGGATAGAGGGAGGGCGAGAGAGAGGGATAGAGGGAGGGAGAGGGCGAGAGAGGGGGGAGGGATTGAGAGGAGGAGGGGGAGGGAGGGAGGAGGAGGGAGGGAGGGAGAGGGAGAGGCAGACAGACAGACAAACAAGCATATATACAGAGAGAGAAAAAGAGATAGAGAGATAAAGAGACAGAGAGATAGATAGACAGAGAGATAGATAGAGAGACCGATAAATAGTCAGAGAATGAGAGAAAGAGGAACAAAAGCCGAAGAAAGAGAGGCCAAAATATAACTTTAAAAAAAAAAGAGAGGAGAGAAAATGTGTGTCAAACAGAAAGGAAGAAAAAGGAGAAGCGAAAGGGAACAGGAGAAGAAGAAGAAGAAGAAAAAAGGATCACTGGCAGTTGAAAACGGGTTTTGAATCTCCAGGAAATCAAGAAGGATCCGAATAAAAGAGAAGGATGAAAGGATACGATTCAAATCCTCCCCCCCCACCTCCACCTTACCCCTTCTCCTTTCCCCCCTTCCCCCCCCCCCCTCCCTCCTCCTTTATCTCCTTTTCCGCCTTCCCCATTCTCTTCTCAATCCCCCCCCTCTTTTTTCTCCTCCCCTTCTGCTCCCCTTTCTTTCATCTCTTTATCCTCCCTTTACCCCTTCACCTCTCTTCCCTTCTACTCCCCCTTTTCTTCATCTCCTCCCTTTCTCTTTTCCCTCCCCCCTTTTCCCTTTCCTTCCCTTCCTCCTTACAACATTCTCCTCTCCCTGCCTTCACCATCTTTCTCCTCCTCCTCCTCCTCCTCTTACCTCATTTCGCTCCTCCTTCCCATCTTCATTCCCATTCCCATTTCCTTTCCCCTCCCTACTCCCTCTCCCCTCCTTACATCTCCATCCCCTCCCCACTCCTTCTCCCCTCCCTACTTCTCCATCCCCCTCCACCCCTTTCCCTTAGTCCTTCCCTCTCATCCCCTTTCCCTTCTCACCTCTTCTTCCCCCTTTTCCTCCCCACCCCCCCTTTTCCTCCCTCCTACTTCCCTTTCCTCCTCCATCTCTCCCCTGAAACCCCAACTTCCCCCCCTATCCCCACCCCTTTTCTCCCCCTGAAAGCAAAATTGCCAAGTATAAATTACAGTCGTATAAAATGTATGACAAGCTCAGCGGAGGGAGATAGGGACAAGCTGGGCTCACCTGTGCCTCCGCCGGTCACACTTACATGCACGCGCACTTACATACATACTACTTTGAGAGAGAGGGAGAGGGAGGGGGGAAGAGAGGGAGAGGAAGAAGGAGGGAGGGAGTGGGAAAGGGAAAGGGAGAGGGAGAGGGAGAGGGAGAGAGAGAGAGAGAGAGAGAGAGAAAGAAAAAGAGAGAAAGAAAGAGAAATATATATAATATATATATGTTATATATATAGTATGTATATAAAGAGTAAGAGAAGAGTATATATATATATGTATATATTATAGAGGAGATGAAAGAGAAGATAAGAGAGGAGAAAAAGATATATATATTATTATTATTATTATTATTATTATTATTAGAGAGAGAGAGAGAGAGAGAGAGAGAGAGAAAGAAAGATAGAGAGAGGAAAAGAAAAAGAAAGAGAGAGAGGAAGAGAAAAAGAAAGAGAGAGAGAGAGAGAGAGAGAGAGAGAGAGAGAGAGAGAGAGAGAGAGAGAGAGAGAGAGAGAGAGAGAGAGAGAGAGAAAAGAGACAGACAGAGAGAGAGACAGAAAGAGAGAGGAAGAGCGAGAGATGGAGAGACATACATACATACCCACCTAAAGACAGACACCCTAAAGTACAGAGGGAGAATGATATCAGACATGCATAGTTATTGCACACACACCGTCTTGAAGAAACTTTTAAAAAATAAAAAGAGATGAAAAACTATCCCAAAATCTACATAAATATCAATGTAACTTTTTTTCCTGAATCCAAATACACGTAAACCAAAATGTCGTAATACCTATGCCATGATATACAACGCTCATTCACATCGCAGCCCACGGTCTCTTTCGCATACATAGGATATGTAAATATATTTGCAACACGCATTTTTCTTTGGCAACGTAAGATTCATGAATCCCACACGCCTCTTCCTCTTTCTCTCTCTCTCTCTCTCTCTCTCTCTCTCTCTCTCTCTCTCTCTCTCTCTCTCTCTCTCTCTCTCTCTCTCTCTCTCTCT
>BOPN01000688.1:80000-85000 GCA_017312705.2 Penaeus japonicus | reverse complement strand
CTCCTCCTCCTCCTCTCCCAAACTTCCCTCTCCATCTCCCCCTCTTCCTCCTCCTCCTCCTCCTCCTCCTCCTCTTCCTCACACTACGTTTCTTGTTTCCTTTTCCTTATGAATAGTAACGACCGATTCATCATCCCCGGTTCTCGATATTAATCACAGTGGCTTCGACCGCGTAAAATATGCCGGTTATTTTCCATCTAATCTGCCTTATCATTTTACTTTTTTCTTCTATAGAATAATTTGAGTGTGTCTAGTCGTGTTTGTGGATGAATATATTCGGATGTTTGGGCTTACAAGAAATTCAGAAGAATTTTTTAAAAATCGGAAGCTAATCTAAGTTCGGAACGCGAGTCCGAAGTCGGTGTCGCATGAAGGAATCGAGACGCGGTGGTATGGTGACTGCGCCAGGGACTGCAGAAGCCAAGGCGAGGGGGAGGGGGGAGGGGTCACTCCCCCCTCCCCTCCACCGTTTCTTTTCCTCCCTTATTTTCCCGTTTCTTCTTGTTTTTTTATTTTTCTATTTAACTATTTCTTTTATTTTTTCTTTATTTTCTTCTAATTTCTTCTCGTCTCTTGTCCTTTTCTCCTGTTTCTTATTTTTTCTTTCTGATTTCTCTCCTATATCTCATGTCTTCCCCTTTTTTCATTTTCCTGTTTGTTTGTTTTTTTCTTTAATTCGTATCTTATCTTTAATGCTGTTTATGCATGATACATGTGTTTTTAGTTGTTTCTCCCTCTTTCTCCCTTTCTCTCTCCCCTCTCTCTCTTTCCCTCTGCTTTCCTCTTCAATTACCCTCTTCTCTCTACCCTAATCTCCCTTCTTCCCTTCTATCCTCTACTCCTCTATCTTCTTTTCTCTCCTCACCCTTCTCTCTCTTCTCCTTTCTTCTCTCTTTTTTTCCCTTGTGTACATTATTTATGAATGATTTTATTTAAAAGATAGGTAGAGAGAAAAAAGAGAAGTGGAGAGAGAGAGAGAGAGAGAGAGAGGAGAGAGAGAGAGGGAGGGAGGGAGGGTGAGAGAGAGAGAGCGAGCGAGCGAGAGAGAGAGAGAGAGAGAGAGAGAGAGAGAGAGAGAGAGAGAGAGAGAGAGAGAGAGAGAGAGAGAGAGAGAGAGAGAGAGAGAGAGAGAGAGAGAGAGAGAGAGAGAGAGAGAGAGAGAGAGAGAGAGAGAGAGAGAGAGAGAGAGAGAGAAAGAGAGAGAGAGAAAGAGAGAGAGACAGAGAGAGACAAAGACAGATAGAGAGAGAGAGAAAGATAACATATGTTTACACTAACACAAGACTTTTTTCTCTCCCACTCTAAGTTCTATAGAAAAAAAAAGTTTTTCCTTTTTTCTACTAGTCCCTCCTCAAAGGAAGTTCTTAGTCATAAAAACAAAAGACAAAAGAATGAAGAAGAGGGAGGTATCTATCAAAAATGGGGGTTGAGGGTTGGGTTCTGTGTGTGTGTGTGTGTGTGTGTGTGTGTGTAAAGAATGACAGAGAAGAGTGAGTGAGAGAGAGGGGGGGGGGGGGAGGGGGTGTATCGGGAAAGGCAGAGTTATTGTGTCAGTGTCTGACAGCGAGAGAGAGATAGAAAGAGAAAGAGAGAGAGAGAGAGAGAGAGGTGGGGAGCGAGCAAGCGAGAGACAGAGGGAGTGAGAGGGGGGAACGAGCAAGCGAGAAAAAGAGAGAGAGAGAGAGAGAGAGAGAGAGGGAGGGAGGGAGAGAGAGAGAGGGAGAGAGAAGCAAAGAGAGAGAGGGGGGGGGGGGAGTGGGTGTATCGAGGAAGGCAAGGTTATTGCGTCAGTGTCTGTGACGTCATGACATTCAAGATGTACGAACGCATGGAGGTGCGGGCGGGGGCGAGGTCAAAGGCTGAGATAAAGGTCATAATGTAGGTCAGGTCAAACGAGGTGAAGTTGGTGAAGTGGATAATGATGAATGTTAATATTTAAGCTGTGAAAATAAGAAAAAAGGGAGGGAGATGAAGGTACAGGAATACGTCTATACACACACACGCACATACACATGTGCGTGTGTGTGTGTGTGTGTGTGTGTGTGTGTGTGTGTGTATGTGTGTGTGTGTGTGTGTGTGTGTGTGTGTGTGTGTGTGTGTGTGTGTATGTATATATATGTATATATATATATATATATATATATATATATATATATATATATATATATATATACAAATGTTTGTATGCAGGTATGTTTTTATAAATGTATACATTTATGTATGAATGTATTCTATGTATGTATTGGGTGAATGTATACATGTAAGAATGAATGAAAGAAAGAAAGAAAGAAAGAAAGAAAGAATGAATGAATGAGTGAATGAAAGTGTGTCTATCTGTATGTCTGTCTGTATGTATGTATGTATATGAGTATGTATGAATGTATGTGTGTATGTGTATATACACTGTAGAAATAGGCAGAGAGATAAGAATAGAATACAAGAACAAAATATAAAAGAGAGAAAAGATAGAAACAGACGCCGATGATAATAAAAAAATAGATAAAGAGAAACTCGACGAGTGGGCAGTGAAGAGGCAGAGGCAGAGGCAGAAGCGTGGGAGGCAGAGAGAGAGAGAGAGAGAAAGAGGGAGAGGGGGGGGGCGGAAACAGATAAAAAGACAAACAGACAGACAGGCATACAGACAAACAGACAAGCAGATAGATGGACATACAGGCATACAGACAGGCATACAAGCATACAAACAAACAGACAGATGGACATACAGGCATACAGAGAACAGAGTGGTAGGGTAAGAAAGTGGCAGAGTGCTGAGAGACAGGGTGGCAGGGTCGTAGAGGGCAGGGTAGAAGGGTGACGGCGTTACAGAGTGGCAGAGAAACATGACAATAGGGTGTCAGACTGCCAGAGCTACAGGGTAACAGGGGGTATATAAACCTGGCAGAGGGACTTGGCAGAGAGGGTCGGTCGGGAGGAGAGGGGAGGGGAGGGAGTAAGGGGCAAGGAGGGGAAAGGGACAAGGAGGGGGAAGGGGGGAGGAGGGAGGAGAGGGGAGGGAGTAAGGGGCAAGGAGGGGAAAGGGACAAGGAGGGGGAAGGGGGAAGGAGGGAGGAGAGGGGAGGGAGTAAGGGGCAAGGAGGGGGAAGGAGGGGGAAGGGGGAAGGAGGGTTGGAAGGCGTGGGAGGAAAGAAACGATTACGTTAGAGGTTTAAAGGGAAAGATTCGACGTAGAACTCGTGGCTCTCGGTAGACAGGGAGAGTTGGGGCGTGGGAGGAAGGCAGCAGATGTGCACACGCAGACTCACGCAGGCGGACGGACTCACGTACGCACGTAGGCGGCGGATCTCACACACATACGCTCACGCACATGCATATGCACAGACATCCTTACCCACCCCCCACATACACACCCACACACACACACAGACACACACACACACACACACACACACACACACACACACACACACACACACACACACACACACACACACACACACACACACACACACACACACACACAGACCCACACATCAAAGTAACCCATTGAACAGAACCCCACAGACCCACACGTCAGAGTAACCCACTGAACAGAACACCCACACCCACACCCACACACACGCATAAAGACGGTCACGGCAACTCCCACACGCCGAAACAGCTGTTGGTTTTAAATTTACATGTAGGACTATTACACTTTTTTTGGATATATATATGATTTCTGACATACGTATTGTTCTTATAAAAACACATAGAACAAGAGGCGTCGAAGGTGGATAAGAAAAAAGACTGAAGTAAAGAGTGAAAACAAGAGAATTAACACAAACACACACGCAAACATACACATTCACAGATATGTGCCCACAAAAACACGCAAACAGAAACAAACACAAACACAGATATTTAAATTGATAAATAGATAGAAAGATGAATAGACAAATAAAGAAATTTCATCATACGATTTTTAAAATGCTTCTCAATTTCCAAGTTACTCAAAGGTCAATTTTATGTATCTTTTACGCGCCGTGAATGAATTAGAGATGAGGGGCACCAATAGGCCTGAAAAGGGATATGACGAACAAGAGAAGTTAGGAGAATTGGGGGGGAAGAGGAGAGAGAGGGAATGGGAGAGGAGGAGAAAGAAGAAGAGAAAGAGGAACGAGGAAGGAAAGAGGAAAAGGAATGGAGAAAGGAGGAGACGAGGATCTGGGAGAGGAGGAGACGAGGATCTGGGAGAGGAAGAGATAGAAGAACTGGAAAAGGAATAGAGTGAGTGACTAGGAGGGGATGATAAATAAGACCTATGAGAGGAGGAGAGGAAGAAACTGGAGGGGGTAGGGGTGGGGTGAAGAAAGAGAAACTAGGAGAAGAGGAGAAAAAAAAACTAGGTCAGTAAAATGAATAAGAAATAATAAAACAAACAAATTCTCTAAAGATTCCACATTTTCCTTCATCGTCCACTGAGAGATGAAAAAAAATATTCGACAGTAATGCTGTATTCGACGATCGAGTTAAAGTTTTAATTGGATGATAGATTTCTTCTCTAAACTTTGCATTATAGAAGACCCATTTGGCGGCTGGAATAAAAAATGAGGCTCGCTTGCCCTCTTGCTTTCTCTGTCTCTCTCTCTCTCACTCTCTCTTTCTCTTTCTCTTTCTCTCTTTCTCTTTCTCCCTTTCTCTTTCTCTTTCTCTCTTTCTCTTTCTCTTTCTCTTTCTCTTTCTCTTTCTCTCTCTCTCTCTAATAACACTGCTGATAATAATGATGAGGATGGTTATGATGGTGATTATAATGATATTGACACTGATGATGATATTGGTAATGATAATAACACTAAGAATACATGAAAAATCTTCACAGCGCACTCCTGGGATGCATTATGTCTCTTTCGTAATGCCCGGACATTTGCACTTCATTGCAACCACTTAAACTTTGTGTGATGAAACAGCAGCATGGTTATCTTGCTACCTTGCACGACCTTATTAATACTTGCAATTCCAGATGCCTCTCCCCCGGCCGAGCCTCTCCTAGTCTCTCTTTT
>BOPN01000688.1:65000-72500 GCA_017312705.2 Penaeus japonicus | reverse complement strand
GTAGGAGGAGGAGGAGGAGGAGCTAAAGAGGAGAGTAGGAGGAGGAGGAGCTAAAGAGGAGGAGAAGAGGGGAGTAGGAGAAGGAGGAGGAGGAGCTAAAGAGGAGGAGAAGGAGGAGGAGGAGGAGCTAAAGAGGAGGAGAAGAGGGGAGTAGGAGGAGGAAGAGCTGAGGACGAAAATGGAGGAGAGAAATGGTGGATCTGTGGAGGGGGAGGCGGCAGAGGAGGAGGAGGAGGAGGAATCGAGGAGGAAAATGAAGGAGGATGAAGATAGGGGAGGATGAGGAGGAGAAAGAGTAGGAGGAGGAGGAGGAGAAAGAGTAGGAGGATGACTGTGGTAGAGGAGGAGGAAGTGGGGAGGAGAGGAGGAGAAGGAAGAGAGTAGAGACCATGAGAGAAAATCACATTTCGCTCTCCAACGAGTGGGAGGGGAGTAGGGGGGGGGCACTGGAGGTGGATACGGGAAAGGAGGTAGTCAGGGGAAGGGGGGGGGGAGGGGGAGAGGAAGGCGGATGGGGTGTAAACGATGACAAGAGAGGAGAAGGGAGGGAGAGGGGAGAAGGAGGGAAATGAAGTTCGAAGGAAAAGGGAGGGACGAAGGAAGAGGGAGGAGGAGGGATGGGGGAAAAGAAGGGAAGGAGGATAGAGAGGAGAGAGAGACATTAAGAAGAGGGAAGATTATAGAGGGGGCAAGAGGAAGGAAGGGGGGGGGCAGGAGAGGGAAAAGGAAGGAAGGAAGAAGGTGGGAGGAAGATAATATAGGGAAGGAGAGAGAGAGAAAGGAAGGAAAGAAGCCTGCCTGAGATACCTTCTTTAGGGAGTGGATCGGCAGCGGTTGGGGGGGGGAGGAGGGAGAGAGTGGGAAGGGGGGAGGGGAGGAGGGAGAGAGTGGGAAGGGGGGAGAGGGAGAGAGAGAGGGGGAGAGCGGGGAGGGGGCAAGGCAATGCAAAACTCACACCGCTTGACTTGGCTTGACTCAACTTGCTTTGACTTGAATTAACTTGACTGAACTTACTTGCACTCCCGTTTTTTTTTTTTTTTTTTACGTGGGAGAGATGATGAAGGGACGAAGGGAAGGGAGAGGATGGGGAAGGAGAGAGAGAGAGAGAGAGGAAGAGATGGAGGGGGAGGCCAGAAATGGGAGAGGTAGGTTGAGAGGGACGGAAGGAGAGGGATAGAGATATATCCACTGATCCACCCATCCACCTACCAATCCACCCATCCCCCTACTCCCCCTACTCACCCTCCCATTCATCCATCCATCCACCTGCACACACACACACCCATCCACTTGTTCACCCGCCTATCCAACTAACCACCCACTCATTTATCCACTTATCCATCTATCCACATATGCACTTATCCACACATCTACTAACCCATCTATCCTTATCAACTCAACCATCCAACCATCCATCTATCCACTCACCCATCCACCTGTCCACTCACCCATCCACCTGCCCACTCACCCATCCACCTGTCCACTCTCCCATCCACCTGTCCACTCACCCATCCACCTGTCCACTCACCCATCCACCTGTCCACTCACTCATCCACCTGTCCACTCACCCATCCACCTGTCCACTCACCCATCCACCCATCTCCCTATCTACCCATCCATCTATCCACTCACACACCCATCTATCCACATACCTCGTCCACCTATCCACTCACCCATCCACCTATCCAACGTGGAACGAGTTCGAGCGCAGGAAGCCCACTCCCCCTCTCCCTCCCTCCCTCCCCCTCCCCCCCCTTCCAGTGATGAGGGAGTCGTCATTGTGTTTTTTGTCAGACAAGTTACACGCCGCTGGGCTAACACACTGGAACCTTCCTCCCCCCCCCCTCTTCCCCCGCTTCTTCCCTTCCCTCCTCTTCTTCGCCCCCCTCCTCCCCTCTTTCCTCACCCTTTCTCTTCTTCCCCCCTTCTCTCCTCCTCTATCTGCTTGCTCTTTTCTCTTTCTTTCTTTCTCTCTCTCTCTCTCTCTCTCTCTCTCTCTCTCTCTCTCTCTCTCTCTCTCTCTCTCTCTCTCTCTCTCTCTCTCTCTCTCTCTCTCTCTCTCTCTCTCTCTCTCTCTCTCTCTCTCTCTCTCTCTCTCTATGTCTGTCTGTCTGTCTGTCTGTCTCTCTCTCTCTCTCTCTCTCTCTCTCTCTCTCTCTCTCTCTCTCTCTCTCTCTCTCTCTCTCTCTCTCTCTCTCTCTCTCTCTCTCTCTCTCTATGTCTGTCTGTCTGTCTCTCTCTCTCTCTCTCTCTCTCTCTCTCTCTCTCTCTCTCTCTCTCTCTCTCTCTCTCTCTCTCTCTCTCTCTCTCTCTCTCTCTCTCTCTCTCTCTTTCTCTCTCTCTCTAGTAACATTACCCTTGATCTTTTCATTACTTCCATTATCATTATTTCAATCCACAAATACGTTTGTCCTGATAATTATAACCATGATTATAACTTCAAATGATATATAAAAAAATAATTACATTTAATCATATATAATCATATTCTTAATCATATCGATAGGCATGTCAATATAATCATTATTACGTCCCAATATCATCATGACATTAAGAATTGTTGCATTGACTATATCATTGCATAGTTTTCTCGTTTGCAACAGTGAGGATGAAAATAAAGCGAATGGGAGAAAGAGACGAAGGTGAGGAAGAGGAGAGGATGGGGGAGGGACAGAAAGATGGAGAGATTGAGGGAGAGATAAACGAATAAATGGAAAGATAGATATTTACAGTTGGAACTAGTCATACGAAGGAACAGAGGACCAGGTTAATGGCTTCCTCTCTCTCTCTCTCTCTCTTTCTCTCTTTTTCCATCTCTCTCTCTCTCTCTCTCTCTTTCTTTCTCTCTCTCTCTCTCTCTCTCTCTCTCTCTCTCTCTCTCTCTCTCTCTCTCTCTCTCTCTCTCTCTCTCTCTCTCTCTCTCTCTCTCTCTCTCTCTCTCTTTCTCTCTCTCTCTCTCTCTCCATCTCTCTTCTCTCTCTCTCTCTCTCTCTCTCTCTCTCTCTCTCTCTCTCTCTCTCTCTCTCTCTCTCTCTCTCTCTCTCTCTCTCTTTCTCTTTCTCTTTCTCTCTATTCATAATACACACAAAGAGATCAATAAAACACACACACACACACACACACACAACACCCCCTTCCGCCGCCCCATCCACGTACACCCCTCACCCCCATCCTCACACGCACACATACCCCATCCAAGAGACTTTCCGAAGAAGTGGGAACGCTGTCTCCTCAGTCTCTAAGGACAACTAGACACAGAGACAAGAAGACAATGATAACTATGAAGGCAAAGGAAGAGAGAGAGGGAGGAACAAAGGGGGGAGCTGATGCGGAGGAATAAGAGGAGGAGGAGGCGGAGGAGGAGGCGGGAGAGGTTTCGGAGAAGGAGGAGGAGGAGGAGAAGGAGGAGGAGGAGGAGAAGGAGGAGGAGGAGGAAGGAGAGGAATGAAAGGGGGGGGAGGAGGGAGAGGTAAAAGAGGAGGAAGAGGAAGAGGTATGAGAGGAGGAGGAGGGAGAGGTATAAGAGGAGAAGGGATAGAAGGAGGAGGAGGAGGTGGTGTGGTGGTGAAGATGGAAATAGACTAGGAAGATGATAGGAAAAGGAGAAGGTGAAACTTAAAGAAGACAAGGAGAAAAGAAACAAACATAGGAGGAGAGGAAGAAATAATAATAATAACAATAGAAAATATCAGAACAAAATGAAGAGGAAGAAACATCAAGAAAATAAAGATTGGAAGACGAGGCCCCACCAGCAAGCAGAGCATCAGCCTTAATACCAGCTGACCTCCGATAATACCAGCTGAATCACTTGCAAGAAAACTGTATTACATCTTGCCGTTAGAGCCTTCACTTGCAAGAGCCTTTTTGCCGAAGGAACAAGGAGGAAGGAGGGAAATGAGGGAGGAAAATTGAACGTGTTGATAATGGTGACGGTGATGGTGATGGTGATAGTGATTGTACTGGTAATGATACTGATAATGATACTGATGCTGATTATATTAATGATAATGATAATGATAATGATAACGATAATGATAATGATATTTATGATAATGATAATAATAATGATAATGATGATGCAGTAACAATAACAGTACTGATAATAATGATGATAATGACCTCATTGAAATACTAATACTAATAACAGTGATAACAATAACAATAATAAGAGTAATGATAATGAATAATGAAAAATATAAAAAAAAAACGTATATATTTATACAAAGGGGATTCGCAGCCGCATGTAAACACAAAGCCAGGGGTTCAAATTCCCTTCAGGACGTGGGGTTGGCCTCCTATTACAAGATAGAGGGGGTGGAGGGGAAGGGAGAGGGAGGGGGCAGGGAGGGGAAAGGGGAAAGCAGAGGAGAGGGAGAAGAGAGGGTGGCGGGCGAGGGAGGAGTGGGGAGGGGGAAGGGACGGGAAGGGGGATGGGTATGAGGCTTGCGTGAGGGAGAGGGGAGGAGGTGTGGGGTGAGAGGGGGTATGGGGGTATGTGGGAGGGGGCTAGTGGAACGAGGGAGACAAGCGCAAACTCTAGCCACAACAACAGAGGGTGACACTACCATGCAGCTAAACAGGGGGGGAAAGGGGTGGGGGGGTGGTGCTGGACATGGGGGGGAAGGAAGGGCAGGGGCGTTTGTATGAACGAAAATGTAGGTGTCATGCAATACTAGGTTGAGAACATGTATTCGTGTGTTGTATGTTGCATTCGAATAGAGAAACATAGAATTGGGATTCGTGTGGAAAAAAATATATATATCATTCGTACTTGAGTGGGAGTAGACGAGTTGACGCGGATGTGTACGTGGAAGAGCATGTGCTCGTACATGGTGTGTACATATTCTTTCGTTTCTGTATGTGGGCGGGCATGTACGTAAATGTGTGTGTGTGTATGTGTGTGTGTGTGTGTGTGTGTGTGTGTGTGTGTGTGTGTGTGTGTGTGTGTGTGTGTGTGTGTGTGTGTGTGTGTGTGATTTTATATGTGTAATTGAATGAGTGTGTACGCGGATACGTATGTGTACTTTCGTGTATGTATCCGTGTGATTTTAAATTCTTGTTCAAATCAACACTTTAGCAACAATATCCATTACCATTTCAACACTAATAACACTGAAGTAATAACACGGTACAGACTACGTTTTTCTGTTCATAAAAATTGCATTAAAAGGTTATAAAATGAATAAAATTGTACTTCCTACCTTTTCCCTATTTACCTATACCCTTTTCCTCCTCTCCCTTCTACCCTATTTCCCCTTTCCCTTCTCTCCCTCACTTCCCCTTTATTTTACATCCCCTAGCCACTCTCCCCCCTTTTCCTTCTCCTCCCCTTCCCCCTCACCCTCTCCCCTTCACTTTGTACGAACTACCTTTTCTCTCTCACTCCCTTCTTTCTTCTTATCCCTCTCATTTTCCCCTTCTCTTCGGTCTCTCCCCTTCTCCCCCTTTTCCTACCTTTTCCCTTCCCTTATCTTCATTCCTTCCCCCTTCCCCAAATTCCTCCCTTCCTCTTCACCCCTTCCCATCTCTTTTCCCTCATCCTCTCCCATTCCTCCGCCTTTCTCTCCCATTCCTCCGCCTTTCTCTCCCCTTTCCTACCCACCCACCCACCCTCTTCCCTCTCTTCCCCCCTCCTTTTTATTCCCCTTCCCCCTTTCCCCCTTCCCCCTTCCCCCTTCCCCCTTCCCTCTTCCCCCTTCCCCCTTCCCCTTTTCTACCCTTCCTTTTCTTTCCTTCTTCCCCTTCGCACTAGTTACTCGAGCAAGCGGCCGCGGCGTCGACACCAGTAGGTAGGATCGACCAATAAAAAATCCCTCCATACCTGTCAAGGCCAGTACTCGCAGCGTATCAGTTTCTTCAACCATACCACTGGTCGCTCTCTCTCTCTCTCTCTCTCTCTCTCTCTCTCTCTCTCTCTCTCTCTCTCTCTCTCTCTCTCTCTCTCTCTCTCTCTCTCTCTCTCTCTCTCTCTCTCTCTCTCTCTCTCTCTCTCTCTCTCTCTCTCTCTCTCTCTCTCTCTCTCTCTCTCTCTCTCTCTCTCTCTCTCTCTCTCTCTCTCTCTCTCTTTCTTTCTTTCTCTCTTTTGAGGAGGTTAACGCGAAGGGGGATGGGCGTCAGATAAGAGAGAGAGAGAGGGCGGGAGGAAGAGAGGGAGGCAGAGAAATAGACAGAAAGACAGAGAGAGAGAGAGAGAGAGAGAGAGAGAGAGAGAGAGAGACAGACAGACAGACAGAGAGAGAAAGAGAGAAGAGAGAGAGAGAGAAACTACAGCAGTGACCTGGTTCCCACAGGATGGCGACATGGGAGCTGGCACACACAGGTAAGAACCCGCCGGAAATAGCTCTCCCAGGTATTAATGGAAGTCAGAGGGGGTTCGGGATGCCGACAGGATGAGGGGGGGGGGAGGAGGAGGAGGAGGGAATAAGGGAGGGAGGGAGAGAGGAAGATGAAGGAGGGAGGAAGGAATGAGAGAGAGGGAGAAAGGAAGATGAGTGAGGGAGAAAGGAATGAGGGAGTGGTAGAAAGGAACATGAATGAGGGAGGAAGGAATGAGAGAGAGGGAGAAAGGAAGATGAAGGAGGGAGGAAGGAATGAGGGAGGGGAAGAAAGGAACATGAAGGAGGGAGGAAGGAATGAGAGAGAGGAAGAAAGGAAGATGAATGAGGGAGGGAGGAATGAGGAAGAGGGAGAAAGGATGATGGAGGAGGGGAGGTAGAGAATAAGAGAGGAAGGAAAAGAGGATGATGGAGGTGGGAGGTGAGGAAGAGGGAAGGAAAGATTAAGATGGAGTAGGGGGAGGGATTTAGAGAGGAAGATGGAAGAGGGAGGTAGGGAATAAAAGAGGGAGGGAGAGAGGAAGATGGAGGAGGGCGAAGGGAATGAGAGAGGGAGGGAGAGATGATGAGGGGAGAGGGGGAGGAAGGAAGGGAAAAAGAAAGATAGAAGAGGGGGGAAGGGAATGAGTGGGGGTAGGATAGAGAATGATGAAGGAGATGAAAGGCGAAATAGGGATGAGAGAAATAAGGAGAAAACAAAATATAACAAGACGGGAGAAAGATAGAATGAAAGAAATGTGGAGAAAGGGAGAGAGACGGTAGAAATAAAAAGGAGAGGAGTGAGAGAGATTGAGGGGAAGGAACAGTTTTAAAAAATGGGCGGTAAAAGATAGAAGCGTGAGCGAGAGAGCGGGGGGAGTGATAAGAGGCGATGAGAGAGAGAGAGAGAGAGAGAGAGAGAGAGAGAGAGAGAGAGAGAGAGAGAGAGAGAGAGAGAGAGAGAGAGAGGAGAAGGATGGAAGAAAAAGAGAGGGGTAGAGAAGGTGAGAACGGGTGAGAGAGATGAGGAGAAAAGAGAGAGAGAGAGAGAGAGAGAGAGAGAGAAAGGATGAAAATCTCTCTCTCTCTCTCTCTCTCTCTCTCTCTCTCTCTCTCTCTCTCTCTCTCCCTCTCTCTCTCTCTCTCTCTCTCTCTCTCTCTCTCTCTCTCTTCCTGTTTCTCTCTC
>BOPN01000688.1:55000-57500 GCA_017312705.2 Penaeus japonicus | reverse complement strand
TTTTCACCCTTTCATCCATGTGCTCTCACTCTATACTCTTCCAATTCTTCTTCGCTACACTTCCATCCTCAACCTTTTTTTTGCATCCCTCCACCCTTCCTTCACTTCACTTCTACCCTTTCTTCCCTAATTCTCCATCCTTCCATCGTTCCACTCTTCCACCCTTCCATCAATCCACTCTTCCACCCTTCCATCGATCCACTCTTCCACCCTTCCACACTCCTCTTCTTCCACTCGTCCACACTTGCGCTCTCTCCACCGGATGGCGAAAGCATAAGAGCGAGAAAAGAGGAGAAAGAGAACAGAGAGTGAAAACGGGAAAAGGGTGACAGATAAAAGAGGGGAAAAGTCGAGAGAGCGAAAAGAGGGGAAACCAGAAAGGAAGGAGAGAATGAGAGGGGAAGAAGAAGGTACATGGGACGAGAAATAGAGGGAGTGGATATGTAAGTAATTAAGCGAAGTAACTAGAGAGAGAGAGAGAGAGACAGAGAGACAGAGAGAGAGAGAGAGAGAGAGGGAGAGAGAGAAAGAGAAAGAGAGAGAGAGAGAGAGAGAGAGAGAGAGAGAGAGAGAGAGAGAGAGAGAGAGAGAGAGAGGTGGGGGGGAGAAAGAAAAAATAGATAGATAGAGAGAGAGAGAGGGAGGAGAGAGTGAGAGAAAAAAATTAAGAGAAAAGGGAGAGACGAGAGAGGGAAAAGTAAAGAAATAATCAGCAACTGTATTTTTTAAAATGACGTCACATAAGTTGGAAAAATCTGCCAAAGGAAGATCTAATCCTTTCGAACTAATCACTAATTAATTAATTGCATCCCGCTATCCCTCTCCCCCACTCTATCCTCTCTCTCTTGCCCCTTATTCCTCTTTCTTCTTCCGAGCTTCTTCCCTCTATCCTCCTTCTCCCTTCACACACACCCCCATCCCCCACCAAATCCCATTGCCTCTATCCCCCTCCTCCTCCCTCTCCCAGACGTCCCCCTTCCCCATCCTCGTCCCCCTCCCTCGTCCCCCTCCTCTTCCCAACAACCCCTTTCCCGCCCCCTCCTCCTTCCCCTACCCTTCCCACATCCCCCGTCCTCCTCCTCCGCCTTTTTCCCCCTTCACCCCTCCCCCATTTACTCCCCCTCCCCCCTCCCCCCGCGACCTTCCCTTGATGCGCGTCCTTCACCTGGCATCCTATCCAGCAGTGCCAGTGCCATTGAGGCCTCGCCACGCTCGGAAAACTGAAATGAACTGAGGTGTTGCATTGCCTCTTCATTTTCAGGATGGAATATGGTTGATAGGAAAACAAGGTTGCTGGTTTGGCTGTGTGTGTGTTCGTCCGTATATATGTGTATGTTTGTGTGTGTGTATGTATATATATATATATACATATATATATATATATATATATATATATATATATATATATATATATATATGTATGTATGTATGTATAGATAGATAGATAGATAAGCTAGAACCACATCCCTGAACAAAATGGCCCATGAAATTCAATAGGTTTACACAAGACACTAACAGATAAGAACAAAAGAATAAATATAAAAAGCTGAGACCCTCGCATTTCTCAAGCGGAGGTGGCAAGCAAAAGCACAGACTATGCTTTTCTGTTGTAGAATCACAGGCATAAACAAGGATCAAGATAAACAACCGAGTGAACCTCTCTCTCTCTCTCTCTCTCTCTCTCTCTCTCTCTCTCTCTCTCTCTCTCTCTCTCTCTCTCTCTCTCTCTCTCTCTCTCTCTCTCTCTCTCTCTCTCCTTTTCACCCCCCTGTTTCTTCCTTACCCCATTCTCCCCGTCCATCCCTCTTCCTCACCCCCTGCCATCTCCTCCCTATCCACCCCTCTACCCTTCTCCCCCCACCCCCACTCGCTGCTGCGGCAACGGTAGAAACAAAAAACGGAGAAAAAAAAGAAGAAAAAAAAAGGAAAAGAAAAAAGAGAAGTCACAAAGCTCACAACACTGACCCATAAACGACACTAGCCAACAGCCTATTAGGGGTATAATAACACATGTCCTCCCGTTTTAATTGTCCTTGGTGTTAGGCTGGGGGAGGGAGGGGGGGAAGGGTGAGGGGGAAGAGAGGAAGAGGGTGAGGGTGGAGGAAGGAAGAAGGGAGGAGGAGGGTGGGGGTGGAGGAAAGGAAGAGGAGGTTGGGATGGGGTAAGGGAGGAGGAGGTTGGGGGTGGGGGAAGAGAGGAGGAGGGTGAGGGTGGAGGAAGGGAGAAGGTTAGGGGTGGGGGAAGGGAGGAGGAGGTTAGGGGTGGGGGAAGAGAGGAGGAGGGTGAGGGTGGTTGGGGAAGAGGAATGGAGGAGGAGGGGGAAGAAGGGGAGGTTTGATGGCTGAGAGGGGAATGGAGGGAGGGAAAAGTACAAAGTAGAGGGATGAGGGAAGGACAAGGAAAAAGAAAAGGAAAAGGAGAAGGGAAATTGGAGGAGAAGATGGAAATAGGAAGAGGGTATGAGGAAGGAAGACTAAGAGAGAACGTAGAAGGGAAAACC
>BOPN01000688.1:0-2500 GCA_017312705.2 Penaeus japonicus | reverse complement strand
TCTTATCTCGAAAAAAGAAAGATTCGTATAACCTTCCGTTCTATTTCGCTATCATGTTGCCCCAAAGCATACACATATACAATTATAAAGATAAATACATGTCCACACACACGCAGTAACGTACACACACACACACACACACACAAACGCATACACACACCCTTGCTGCATACACATTTCATGCAGAGGTTCAGAGAGACCCCGTTTTCTGTGGGTCAGACGGGAGATGTGTACAAATGCTGGGACAATACTTACTCTTGATGAGGCATGTGGATGTCGTTCTCCTGTGCGTAGACGGCCAACATCGCAGGGAACATCGTTAAGAGAATGAGGGCAACAGCTGTCCGATGCTGAAGGTAGGTAAGGGAAAACCACCATCTCACTTTATGCCTCATTGTGCCGTATATTTCGAGGAAAGCAGGTCAGCCCACCACACACACCACCACCACTAAGGCGTCGCACTCAGGCTTCCGCACCACTAACACAGCGCATCGTTGCTTTGGCCTTTAATGGTTCTCGCGCTCTCTCTCTCTCTCTCCCTCTCCCTCTCTCTCTCTCTCTCTCTCTCTCTCCTTCGATAGCACCGACACACCCACAACGCCTTCAGGCAAATCAAAGATGGCTCGCTCTCGCGGCGGACTCGACCCGGCCTGACCTCGTTCACAGCGGCCAGGACAACGACAGGGCGGGGTCGCGGGGCCTACACAGCTCTCATGGCAAGGGGGGGGAGAGAGACTCCGTCGGCCGTCGAGGTTACTACACTAGGACTGACGGCCGCCGCTAGCACTGAGTGGAACACGGCCACTGTCGCGCCTCTCGCCAACGATCAATAAAAATAGATGCGCGGCTCTCTGCTCACTACCGCTCGGGCTCTCTGCTCCCCACTCCCCGCTCCGGCACTCCCCACTGCCTGTGCTGCCGCCACGATCAATCCCCGACGACGCGACCGCCAACTTTGAATCCCTTTTCGAGGTTCTAAGATTCGCTTCCAAGGAATGTCGGCGGTGATATGAAGACCCTCCGGTTTTACGCTCCTTCGCCCTTATCAAAACAAACCGAGAGTGAAGCAGCCTAGAATATTTAACGTAAAAGAAAGAACGAAAAAAAAAGAAATAAAAGCTCTAGAAATATTTAAAGAAAAACAACGTGAAAGAACATCTGTATCCCCGCGTTCAAAAGTTCCTCGTGGGAAACCTTATCAAAACATCCTCCTACTTTCTTCCCTCTACGCCTTTTCATCATCGAACTCTACCGTCAACAAACGAACGAAAGAAAAGAAATAAAACGAAATCATAAAGAAAAAGAAACGCAATCTATTTAAACAAAACGGAGAACATCAAGTAATCGTTAATAGATAAAGACTGCCATAGGCGCTGCAGATGCCCCCTCTTCCGGGTTGTGTCTACCTTAAGGGTGACGGGTCTTCGTATTATCTTGGGAGGCAATTGTGGAAGAAAGATCTTTTCCTGTGCTTGTTCTTGCTTGTCTGTGTTTGTTTCTCTTTTCGTTCGTCGATTTTTTTTTTATGTTTGGTTGTGTTTCTGTCTCTTTTTTTATGTTAAGTTGTGTTTCTCTCTATTTTTTTTTTTTTTTTTTTTTTGCTTTTTCTCCACAGGTAGGTTTTTCTGTCTCTTTTTTTTTTGTCTGTCTGTCTGTTTCCGTCCCTCTGTTGTTGTTTTTTTGTTTTTTTCTTTGCCTTTCTCTATCTTTCTTCTCTCTCTCTCTCTCTCTCTCTCTCTCTCTCTCTCTCTCTCTCTCTCTCTCTCTCTCTCTCTCTCTCTCTCTCTCTCTCTCTCTCTCTCTCTCTCTCTTTCTCTCTCTCTCTCTCTCTCTCTCCTCTCTCTCTCTCTCTCTCTCTCTCTCTCTCTCTCTCTCTCTCTCTCTCTCTCTCTCTCTCTCTCTCTCTCTCTCTCTTTCTCTCTCTCTTTCCGACTCCCTCTATCTTTTTATCTATCATTCTATTTCTTTCCTACAAAATAAACCCTAACCTCAAGCCAATTATGCGTTAAGCCACTCACAAACTCACCTTTTATTCACAAACGCAATTACTCACTAACTCAGCCACTCACTAACTCACCTACTCACCTTTCTCTCTTACTCACTCGCTCACTAACTCGTGCAATCATTCCATTCATCTTCACTTATTCACTCACTCACTCACACACTCACTCACTTACTCACCTTCCTCACTCACTCCTTATACAGCCATTCGCATTCCATTTGTGATCTCAATTCCCGTGTGAACTTCAATATCTTTAACAGTTTAAAGGAATTTCGCTCAGAATCTCACACGACTCTCGCCCGGTTGAAAAGTTTGGGCCTCCGAGGATTGTCTCTATTTCGCTCTAGCTCTCTCGCTCGCGCTCTCTCGCTCTCGGTCTCTCTGTTTCTATGTCTAAGTCTGACTCTCTGTTTCTCTCCTTCTCTCTCTCTCTCTCTCTCTCTCTCTCTCTCTCTCTCTCTCTCTCTCTCTCTCTCGTACACAAACAAGACGCAATAC
>BOPN01000687.1:423031-427135 GCA_017312705.2 Penaeus japonicus | reverse complement strand
ATATATATATATATATATATATATATATATATAAACACCCACACAGATACACATTACAACACAGCGTAAAAAGTTGTTTACTGTGTTCGAGCCAATGAAAAATGATACCATTCAGGCCACGCATATCATTGGGCGCAGTTCTGAAAAAGTGTCGCATTGGCGAAGCGAACTGGGTCACCATAGACATTTTGACAGACGGTCAAATGTCATAGGTTCAATGACTTGCACTTGTTTTTAGATCTTATAATGAAGGTCGAGGAGTTCAGAGTTTATGACTCTTTTTTTTTAATCTTCGAAGGATATTTAGATATCATATTCAAAGTCGAGTTCCTGTACATAGAACCAGAAACCTTAACCCAGAGACCTCACATGAATATGCGGATCCTCATAGGGGTCGAGGGGAAGAAGGGGGGGGGGGCAGAAACGCTGGGATGGAGGGGAATAAGGGGGATTTGAGGAGGGTCAGCGCAGAAAGGGGTTAGGTGAAAGGGATAAGAGAAGGATTAGCTGGAGGTGTGTTTGAGAGAGGGGGAGGAGCTAGAGGGTGTGGACGTCACCCTGTCAAAGGATTCAGTTACGGTCAACCATGACACAAGTCTTAGTATGACAGATATTCTCCGTGTAACAAGTATCACCGGTCCAATGCACCCGGACCAGGATGTCATAGGCGGCGCCCATGGGTTCCTGAACGGTGATACTGGCGTGTAGTTTGTCAATAAACACGCCCATGTGTGAGTTCTTGTGCCGTGTGCAAGTGCCTGTGATAAATAGTATCGGAGACCTGAAATCTGGTCGTGGTGTTGCTACACACGGGTATGTTTCATTAATTTTTCATCTCAACACGCAAGCTGGTGCCTTCTAATGTGTCAACATCTGTTTCCTGCAAACAACGGACTGTAAAATGGATATTTTTTTTGTCAAGAACAGACGAGGATATGCTTTCTTTCTCTTTCTCTCTCTCTTTCCCTCGTGTCTTCGCTTGTGAAACAGATTAGACACTTCAAGAATATCATTTCCGCGGGAATTAGGAACAGGAGGTGAGTAATGGTGTCAGCTTCTTGAAGATCATCAACAATATGATATTTTATTACATTACAAATCTCACTCCAACTTTAATGTAAAGTCTGCATTCGCAATCCCTGTCGCCGGAAGAGAGACACAAAAGAAAAGAAAGCAGATGCTACTGAGTATATGTTGCAACAAATGCAGCTTATGTGCTGGGTCATATGCATGCATACATATTATTATATACATACATAGATATATACTGAATATACATATACATCTACATACATACATGCATAAATGCCTACACGCATACATACCTACATACATACATGCATCCTCCCATTCACCCATCCACACACACACACACACACACACACACACACACACACGCACACACACACACACACACACACACACACACACACACGCACACACCCACCCACACACACGCATACTTACACAAATACCTCCATACAAAAATGCACCCAAATGCCTCCTCGAGAGCGGCATCAGTCGAGACAACGAGGCTCGCACAGTGAGTGACGTCATGCGTGCGTGGCGAGCGAATGCGTCATACTGCTAGGAGAGTCGCGCCGTCATGCACCAGTCATGGGCTCACTTTCACACCGAGCGCCCGTGAAACTGAATCCCCTTGTCGACGACGCGGAGGTTACAACATGGGGTCATTTTCCCCTTTGACTTTGACTCTTAAGAAAAATAAAGAATTAGGAGATGCAGCCGAAACCTCTGTCACTCGATCATCTGTCACGCGAAACAGATGAGTTAAGCAGAAGGGGTTGCGTGTTGCATGGCGCAGACTGTGTGTTATTCGCTCCCCCGCTCGCCTCCGGGCAATGCCTTTCATGTTCTTCTTCTTGTTGTTTTTGTTACATAATGTTCTGCCAAGACGTTTTGACGTGGCTGCTGGGAGTTGCTTGCAATGGCTTGCTTTTGCATTCCATGATTGCATTGATTTTATTGATAATCAGATCTATTATCATTGCTATTTTTGTTGTAATTTTTGTTATCATTATTGTTGTTAATATAATTTCTATCATCATTATCATTATTATATTTAGCATCATTATTATTATTCTTATTATCATTATCATTATCACTATCATTACTATCATCATTGTTATTATCATCATCATCATTATCATCATTATCAATATTATTGATATCATTATCATTAGTATTATTGTCATTATCCTTGTTATTATCATCATCGTTACCCTTATCTTTATTATTATTATCATCATTATCACTATTGTCAGTATTGCTCTTATAATAATCATTACCATCCTTATCATTATCAATATTATTGTAATTTTATAATCATTATCATTATCATGATTATTGCCATTATTATCATTATCATTATCATCGTAATCCTTATTATCATGATTGTTATTATTGTAAACATTATCATTATCATTATTATCATGATTGTTATAATTGTAAACATTATTATTATCACCATTATCATTAATGATATAATCATCATAATGGTAAAAATCATGATCATCTCTATTGTTGTTATCGTTCGTATCATTGTTATTATCATTATAAATATTACTATCATTATTGTTATTATTATCATCCTTGTTATTATTATTATAATAATCGTTATTATGATTATTAGTAGCAGCATCATTGTTATCCTTATCATCCTTATCCTTATTATTATTATTGTTATTTCTATTATTATTATTATCCCTATCATCTTTATTAATACCATTTTCATTATTAGCATTATAATGATTATCATCATCATTTTTATTATCATTAACATCATTATCACAACATAAAAAATGATAGTAACTATTATGAGAAGGATGATGGCAATGATGATGATAAAACAATGATGAATAACAACAGCAGTAATAATTATGATAATTCTACTAATGAAAACATAATACAAATAATATCAATAATGATAGTAATGATAAATTATTATAATGGTAAAGATATCAGTAATGATGATGTTAATAATGATAATGATGTTGATAGTAATAATAAGAATAAAAAAGATAATGATTACAATAGGGGTAATAACAATGTTAATAGTAATGATAATGGTAATGATTATGATAATAGACATAATAAGGATGTTAACAACCACAACACCAACGCCAAAAATAACAATTATGGTAATGATAATGCGTATGCTAATGACGATGATAATGATGCTGATAATGATGATAATCATTGCACCGGAAATAATCATCATCACCACCACCATTATCATTAATTTCCATACCACCATGATCATTTTTACGATCATAATCATCATCGTAATTATCATAATCATCATCACCATCATCCTCATCGTCACCATAGTCATTATCACAATCACCATAACTCTAATATCTAAAAGAAACAGTATTTCTAACAGTGGCCAGCATTGCAAAAACGAATTATTTTTCAGTTGCATAGTTCAGAGGGAGAACAACGCTCTTGCAGCAAGAAAATGATCACGGTATTTGATCAACATCAGATTATGACACGTATAAAAAATGTGTTCTTTCATATGACATGGCCGTCAAGATACTGACACGACGGAAATTGAATACAGGTGAAAACTACAAAAAATTACGTCTTTGTGTAAGTTCATATGATAAGCGATTTACTGATTTCTCTTATGCATGCAGTGGTTTCGTCTCCTCTTGCAAAGAAGGTCTGTTTCATGTCTGTTTGCCTGGCTCTCTATTCCACTTCCTTTGTCTCTGCCTGTTTGTCTTTATTTGTTTCTTCTCTTCCCCTCTTCTCTCTGTATTCTCTCTTCTCTCTTTCTCTATGACTCTTTTTCTTTGACTCTCTTTCTCTTTCACTCTCCCTCTTTTTCTGTTTCTATTTTTCTCTCTCTCTCTCTCTCTCTCTCTCTCACACACACACACACACAGACACTCTCACTCTCTCTCGTCTGCCTGTATTCTCGCTTTCTTTCTTTCTCTTTCTTTCTACCATATTTCGTCTCTCTACCCCCTTCCTCCTCCATCTCTCTCTTTCTCTCCCTCTCTATGCGCTTGACCTCTCTTCTTTCTTTCCTTACAAAAGCTCTCACACGCACATCCCCATTCTCTTTCTCTCGCT
>BOPN01000687.1:410531-413031 GCA_017312705.2 Penaeus japonicus | reverse complement strand
TATATATATATATATATATATATATATATATATATATATATTATATATAAACACATATACATACATATATATATATATATATATATATATATATATATATGTATATGTATATATATATATATATATATATATATATATATATAAACACATATATATATATATATATATATATATATATATATATATATATATCTATATATATATATATATATATATATATATATATAAATATATATATATATATATATATATGTATATATATATAAATATATATATATATATGTATATATATATATATATATATATATATATATATATATATATATATATATATATATATATATATATATACATACATACATACATATATTTGAGTTTTAACTTAGAGAATGTGTTTATATATCATTGTAATTTTATTTATCTTTATATTTCGTGTAAATAAGTATTTCGAGTTATGTCTTTAGGAGAATCTGTTTATCGATTATCGTATTTTGTCAATATACATGTAGGATAATTATTTAGGAAAAAAACTGTTTATCGTTTATGTTCGTATATCTATAACATATCTTTCTAGGGGTATGTGTTATTATTCCTTTTATCAGTCCTTTGTATTCTTATGATGAAGATGAGTCAGGACCGGGAAGATTTAATATGGTAATGAAACCAAGTATAAAGGCGTGTCCAAAGAACGGAGAAATCTCGAGCATGATTCATGTTTTAATTAAGTTTAGTACGCCATTATAAGCCTCATCCCCTACCCACCGCCTCCTTTCCCACCCCCACACACACACACATAAACACACACGCACACATAGGCACTAAGACACACAGATACTCACACCTACATACACACACACATAGGCACCAAGACACCCACAGATACTCACACCTACACAAACACACACAAACACACTCACAATCACACACTATATATGCGTTATGACACCGTGACGAACTTTAAACTACATGCTATAAACACACCATATTTTCACTCGTAGATTCACATGAATAAGACACGTGCAGAACATGGCGTGTGTTCTATTCTCATTCTAAAGAGGGGGAGAAAACAAGTGACTTCTCATTTAGTCGTGGAGAGAGAAAAGGAATACGGAAGTACGGAATAAGGAAGAGTAAGCCTTCTTTTATATCCAGAAGCCTCAGAGTGCGAGAGTCTTAAGGCTCCAGTACTAAATCAGTGGCAGTGTTTTCCTGTGTACACTGTACTGTGCAAGCCTTCTAGTTTATTCCTCTTTCTTTTATCGCCTTTATTTACTTAGTCTCTCTCTCTCTCTTTCTCTCGCTCTCTATCTAAAGAATCTAAATGATTCTGGGATTTACGTGTATGTATACACACACACACACACACACACACACACACACACATATATATATATATATATGTATATATATATGTACTGTATATATATATAAAGAGAGAGATAGAGTGATGAGAGAGAGGGAGAGAGAGAGAGAGAGAGACCCAGAGACAGAGGCCGAGAGGAAGAGACTGAGAAAGACAATTAAGACATGTGACATGTCAACATGTCACATGTCACACTTAACAAATCCATAAAGAATTGGTGTCAGGTTTTATGATGCTTATAGTAAGTAGATATAGCTGTAATGTATATCTATAGTCAGGGTCATCTATAGATTTACTTACTAAATCTGTCCATACACATACCCATATATCCGTCTATCTATCTATTTATCTCTATTCATTTATCTATCTGTCTGTCTGCCTATCCACTTATCTATCTATCTGTCTATCTGCCTATCTACTTATCTATCTATCTATCAATTTCGTGTTGACATATAAAAAAAATGATAAAAAAAAAAAATGGAGACGTTAATTCAACAGTCAGCAGATGTTCGAGTCAGGCGAAGAAAAGGGTCGAGCAACGGGAGCGAAGCAGGAGGGTACCACGAGCAGACCGGCGGCGGGATTAAGTCAGCTCAGGTCGTCGAGTAGTTTATGAGTGGGTTGAATGGCACCAGGCAGACTGCCGGCCGGAAAGGGGGATAAAAAATGCATTGCTCAGCTTGAAATTGTGTCTCTGAGGAGAGAGGATGGATCTGCAGGTGCGTTGCCTTTTCGCAATGTGGCTTGACAGCACTTTGCTCCCTTTCCTGAAGTTGAAATAGGTTGACGTTGAGGAGAACTTCAAAGACATGTGGCGAAGGTTCATCTGTCGAAACCCATTCCTTTCTCCCCCCCAAAAAAATAGGGAAAGGGACATGAAAGGCAGGGAATGGCGTACATACCCAACAAGGGATATGAAGGACGGTTACGAACACAAGATTCCTAGATTGGCCAATCAAGAACCAACCTCGGAGCGCGCACAGAGAACGCTGAGTGAAGATATATATTTTCTATAAGACAGGCGGCGGCGGAGTACAGTTGTCTGAAGAGGAAGAATTAGAATTGGCAAGACGAGAGAAGATCCGGTTAACACGGAAGAGGGCCGAGTCAAAAGCAAGGGGAAGATAACTCGGTTTG
>BOPN01000687.1:378031-380531 GCA_017312705.2 Penaeus japonicus | reverse complement strand
AAGAAGAAAGAATGAGAGAGAGAAGAGGAAGAAGAAGAAAAGAAGAGGGGGAGGAGGAGGAAGGAGGAGGTAGAGGAGAGGGAGAGCAGAGGAAGGGAGAGAGAGGAAGGGAGAGGGAGAGGGAGAGGGAGGAGAGGGAGGAGAGGGAGGAGAGGAAGGGAGGAGAGGAAAGGAGGAGGGAAAGGAGAGGAAAGGAGAAGATAGATAGAGAGAAAGAAGGAAGAATGAGAAGAGAGAGAGAGAGAGAGAGAGAGAGAGAGAGAGAGAGAGAGAGAGAGAAAGAGAGATAGAGAATGTGTGTGTGTGGGTGTGTGTGTATGTGTGTTTGTGTTTGTTTGTTTGTTTGTTTGTGTGTGTGTGTGTGTGTGTGTGTGTCCACGCATGCCTTTTTTTGTGTGTGTATTCCCCGTTCGTCTCGTATTCCTCTCTTTGGAATTAACGCTACAAGATTAATTGAAAGAACACTAATTCATGATGCAATTAGCCACTAGACGTCCCTCATCAACGGTGTACCCGTAAACATGAAGATTCTGTACCTGTTACATGATTGATGACAGGAGCTGCTGATTCCAAAGGCGACCCAAAGGTGATTAACTATAACTGGCACCGTCGCCCCAGGCATTGTTCGTGTGGCATCGCCAAATGTCAAGGAGGCATTGGAAGTGTGGACAAACGTCTTAGATCGATGGCGCTCGTGGTCGCTTGTATGCTGATTGAGTAATAGGGTTTATTAGTAATTGTCCTTTGCCGATGGCGTGGCTCATCGTGAAGCGATATGTTCATGGCGAAGGAGTCTTTTTTTGTGGAAAAAAGGTGGATATTCTGTGCATATATGTGGATAACTTTAAATGTGAAAAAAATTGTAAAATTCTTGTCAGTGCCAGTGGTCAGTAATAGGAGGAGATCAAGAATCAATTGGTTGTTATAGACTTCAGATTGGACTACTAACACATGACTCATATACCATGAGAATAATTGATAAAAGATGCTGTTCTATGATGAGATAGCCAGTTATAAAATGCCTTGGTTGTTATAAGATGGGATGATGAGCCACTTCAAGATAAACAATCCAAAGTGTTTAAACTTCAGCAGACTTCCTTAATGCTTTAGATAAAATGCACACATGGAGAAATAAATAGCAGGCAAATATCATGAGGTCAAGCCATGGACCATTGCAAACATTAATGAACAAGTAAGCTACCAGGATATGGCCAAGGGCGGAGAAATGACCAAAAAATATGGAAAAGACGATGAAAAGAAAAATGAAAAGTGCTTCAAACTTTGTGTCTTACAGGTGTAACTAAGCGCTTGATAACATCTAGATGGTCATGTCTTATACTATTTTATGATGCTTTTGAACATCAAAAGTCTTCTAAGAGTGGTATATGCCTTTCGCCAGGAGGAAGGAGACTTTTAGAACTATACACTGGTTCTCAGGTATTCAAAATTAATAGCGTAAGAAAGCAGTACCATATTACGAGGTGGAAAAGGCATACAATTTAGGAATTTAGTAATTAAAAAGATCTAGTTCATACCCTTGGAAGTGATCCAATATCACATTCATACACAATGCTTAAAAATAATGATATACACAAACAGATATCATAGGAGGGTATTGTAAGGGGGGACTAAAGGAAACAACTAATCAATAAACATTAATGTGCGCATTCGATAGCATCAATTTGCAACAGGGCGCAATTTAAATACCCAGTATCAATTCAGAAACCATAGAATACATTAAAATCAATTCTGAGATTCAAACATATTCTCCGGGATAGAATTAGACTGCAAGAGAGTTCTGTTTGGAAACACATTAGTACTCTTAAAGGGATTCGATTCGAATAACAAATCTAAATAGCCTTAGAGGAGATTAGACACACAAGATTGGAAGAAATACATGTCATCTGATGTAGCCTGCATAGTTTTAATGCAGGAAGTCGTTTCCATCAAGAAATCCTCGACTGCCTTGGAAACTTGGAACCTCATAAAGTTTAGTAATGGAGTTTCTTGGAGTATGGAGTGGGCATACCGAACTTCTGATTAGACACAATGTACCCTTAAACGTGTGTGTCTGAAAGTTAGAATTAGATGGAATGGAGTTTTCTTTGTGAAAGAGCATGACTCAGGCAATAAAAAGTACAGTTAGTAGCCGAGATTAGAGATATATACCCGAAGTCGCCTTTGGAGAAGCAATGCCATCAAATTCTACGGAATTTACATATTCACAAGATCTGGAAACAAAATGGTCCAGGAGGGATTACTGATCTGAAATAATTACTAAAAAAAGGACAAAGGGATTTACAGAACTGTCCAGTGGATTAGCTATCTATGCCGATCTAGTTGTCTAGTTTGTTGTATTTCGAAAATGTTTTGTTAGAGTAGCGTTTTACCAAAGCCAAGATCACGGGAACATTGTGACCTCTTGAGCTGTTGGAATACACACTTCTTTGCCTTTCGTACCCGAGTCTAAGTTACAACTTTAATACTTAAGAAGTTAAAG
>BOPN01000687.1:360531-363031 GCA_017312705.2 Penaeus japonicus | reverse complement strand
TATCATAAAGGAACACGCAGCCAAAGGATCCAAGAACAACCCACTGTTCCTCATGCTATCCCTGCAAGCCGTCCACGGGCCCGTTGACGTCCCTCTGGATTACAGACGTCAACATAGGAACGTCAAGAACCTTGCTAGGAGAACCTTCCATGGTGAGTGTTTAGGATTTACGTCGATGTAGATGTTGTTTTGTCATGCTCCTTGTTCTGGGTGTGTGTTGGGATTCTTTGATGACTTTGAAGGGTCGAAAGAATGCGTTGGAACTTTAGGGTATATGTCGTTTGTAGACGTTGCTTTGTCATGCTCCTTGTTCTGGGTATGTGTTGGGAATCTTTGATTACTTTGAAGGGTCGAAAGAATGCGTTGGAACTTTAGGATATATGTCGTTGTAGACGTTGTTTTGTCATGCACCTTGTTCTTGGTATGTGTTTGGGAATCTTTGATTACTTTGAAGGGTCGAAAGAATGCGTTGGAACTTTAGGATATATGTCGTTGTAGACGTTGTTTTGTCATGCACCTTATTCTGGGTGTGTGTTGGGAAATCTTTGATTACTTTGAAGGGTGGAAAGAATGCGTTGGAACTTTAGGATATACGTCGTTGTAGACGTTGTTTTGTCATACTCCTTGTTCTGGGTATGTGTTTGGGAATCTTTGATTACTTTGAAGGGTCGAAAGAATGCGTTGGAACTTTAGGATATACGTCGTTTGTAGACGTTGTTTTGTCATGCACCTTGTTCTGGGTATGTGTTGGGAAATCTTTGATTACTTTGAAGGGTCGAAAGAATGCGTTGGAACTTTAGGATATGTGTCGTTGTAGATGTTCTTTTGTCATGCTCCTTGTTCTTGGTATGTGTTGGGAAATCTTTGATTACTTTGAAGGGTCGAAAGAATGCGTTGGAACTGTTGTTTATTAAATAAGGTTCTTGTTTAGGGTATGTGTTAGGATTCTGAACGTGGATTGCAATGAAGAGGGATTGCAGTGGAGATCTTGCTGTTATTTGCCATGGAGTGTTTAGGGAACGTATTGCTACTCTTAATGTTCTTTACTCTAAAACATGTTCAGGGAGGTCATTCGCACTCTAAACATTGATTACCATGAGGTATTAAGATGATGAATTAGGACTTTAGACTTGATTTACTATGGAGGGTTGTCCCAGGGATACATCGAGACATTCCTTGATCTCATTTGTAATAGTTATGGTTAGTTTACAATTTTTTTCAATGAAACCGTCATCGTTAATCTATACAGACTCTTTAGAAACATACCTGTGTGATTGTTATCATTATCATTGTCATTATTACTATCATTGGTATTAATGCTATCATTATTATATAAATTATCTTTATTTAGTGTTGTTAACATCATTATTGTTATGACCATTATCAACATCATTAAGAATATCATTACTATAATCATTATTATTATCATTATTATCATCGGTCATTTATTTAATCATTCCCGCTCCGCTTTTAAGTTTCGGTTATCCTCAAGGTAAAAATCGGAACTTAATGGATCCGTTTTATATCATTCTCGGAACACGAAACGCAAAGAGATTGGCTAAAGCGATCAATGCGTGATTAGAGAGATCAGGACCCCGTCTAATTATTCGGATTGATGCCTTGTAGCTAAATAGAGTCAAGTTTCGATCATCGAGTGAAATTCGAAATCTATTGAGCTAGCGATGGCCATCTTTCCAATCTTCATTATCATTTAGAGTAATGTATACTGTGTTCTAAATCCTTTTTTTAATCGTTTTGGTGTCATTATGAAGCATCACTCAAATTGGTATATACGCTGTGATTATATATCATATCACTTTGATTACTTTAATCAAGACCTGATATACTGAAACCGACGTAATTAAGTCGCAAGTTAAATCATTCAAATAGAAAGTCGTAAACGTTAACGATTCCCCATTTTCTATGAACGACCATGAATATCAAAAGAAAACGCGAATGTTGTGCGCGTGAAATGATAGCCATGCAAGAATCGAATGTTTTTGATGACGCGGGATTGAAAACAAACAAATACCTTTGCTCGGCACGTGGGGACAAACTTAGCCCTGAATAATTTCTACGAAAATGCAGACGATGGCACCAAAAATAGATGATAAAATCGTACGTAACTACCAGATTTTTCTGCGAAATCTTAGATTTATTGTATCATTTTTTGTCTTTCTCTCCTGCAGATTTCGTACTTGCTTTTATTTTCTGTATTATTTTTTTTCTGTTAGTTATCACGTGTTTTCATTTATCTCTGTTATTGATCTGTTCCCTATATAGGAGAGATATAAAGGTTCTGCTCGAATAAAAACTCTTACCCTTGATCTCTCTCTCTCTCTCTCTCTCTCTCTCTCTCTCTCTCTCTCTCTGTCTCTCTCTCTCTCTCTGTCTCTCTCTCTCTCTCTCTCTCTCTCTCTCTCTCTCTCTCTCTCTCTCTCTCTCTCTCTCTCTCTCTCTCTCTCCCTCTGTGTGTGTGTGTGTGTGTGTGTGTGTATAT
>BOPN01000687.1:333031-335531 GCA_017312705.2 Penaeus japonicus | reverse complement strand
CGACGGAGGAGATCATGAACACCGTGTTGGGCATCCTCAAATGACCCAAGGTCGCGTCGACGTAAATTATACGGAACCCGAGCGACAGGTCACGGGTATCAGGTGTTTTGTCAGCTATTGATTAACATATAGATATTCATACAGATGTTGTTTTGATTTGTCAGCTACTGGTTAGCATACAGATATTCAAACAAGCTTGTTGTAGTATGTTAATCTGAGGTGGAATCATTCGAAACACGTCAATGACAGCTCACCTTTTCCATAGTTATCATAATAAACTCCATGACTCCATCTCCATGACCTTCAGATCAGGAAAACAACAGAAAGATGGTTCTGACTGCTCGACAGGAGTATTTATAGATGCCGGTTCTTCTACAGAAGGAAGAGGTTACGTGTCACCTGTGACGTAGAATCTCTCGTCTTGACGCCTTTTGCAACAGGTTCATTCGTTCTAACTAACTGGTAGGATCCCGTGTTCGACCAACCAACCACCCACCTACCCACCTACCCACCCAAAACCCACCCACCCACCCACCCAAAACCCACCCACCCAACCAACCAACCACCCACCCAAACCAAACCAAACCAAACCACCCACCCAAAACCCGCCCACCTACCCACCCAAAACCCACCCACCCACCCACCCAAAGACCCACCCACCCACCCACCAACTCAGACCCCTCGGCCACTTACCTCAACTCCCAGAGGATGACCGATGACACCCATCAGGTGGTCGCAAGTAGAGACAACTTTGGGTACTTGAGGCCCGCAGGACGACCAGGGAGGGCGTGGCTCGGGCAAATAGTCGTTAGAATGAAAAGAGAGTCGTACTTCAGCTTGGTGGCTTGCTAAGGGGGGGTCCTCGTCGTTAGAAGGGACAGGTAGATGCGGCTATGCCCCTTTGATGGATTGATTGTGATGATAATGTTGATGGTATTATTAATGATGATGTTGATAATGGTAATAAGAATGAAATGATGATGATGATAAGTGTAATAAAATGGATAGTGATGATAATACTGATGGTAATAATGATATAAGTGATGATGATTATTATGAGGAGGATGCATAGAGTAATGATATAAGTAATGATAATGATAATGATGAATGATGACAAAGATAAACAAGATTCAGTAACAATGGTTGAATTACTATTATAATGATGATAAAAATAATACCGATAATGATAATGATGATGACATAAATGATAATGAGAATGATGAATAATAGTAATAAATATGGTGATGAAATAACAATGACGATGATAAAAATTATAACAATAATTTCAGTAGCAATAATAATTATAATAGTAATTGTGATAATAATAATAATAATGTTAATGATGATAGTACTGAAGATCATAATGATAACAATGATAGCAATTAAAAAAAATATTATAGTAATGACAATAACTATAATGATAATGATAATTACAAAAATAATAATGATGATGATAATTATAAAAATAAAGACAATGATAGTCATAATGATAATGATAATAACACATAAACCTATAATGATAATAATAAAAATAAAGACAATGATAGTCATAATGATAATGATAATAGTAACACATAATGATAATAATGATATTGATAGTAATAGTAGTATAATTAACTTCATAAAGGAAAGCCAAAGCCTAAATCGCTGCTCGTGTACCGGGGTGGGGGTGGGGGGGTGTAAGGGAAGGGAGCACGTGTACGGGAAATAAGATTATTATTTATTCATTTTTTTATTGGTATAAAGATCTTTGTTTAGACTGTCACTAACACTGAGAGGTTTAGGTTTCGGATAAACCCTTGAGAAAAATCTCTAATAATCTCTAATAATACATTCTATAGAAAAACAACAATATTGGTTGTCTTAAGGGCATATGATTTCGATTGGGGTCTCCATAGGGTCGTATCAATGAGTAATTTTTTAAATCTATTTTTTTTTTTTTTTTATTCATTTATCTATTTTAATCTATTTATTGCTTTCAGGGAGCGAGAGACCCAGTACATGAAAATAAATCTAATTCATAGAAAATGACTCGTAGGACACGTCTGTATAATGTACACTATACACTTACCACCCAGCAAAGTGGGGGGGGGGGGTGTCCCATGAGAATTAAATCTAATTGATTGTCCCTGAGCACGTATTTAAACACGTCTATTATTGATTGTTTCTGAGGTGACAGGTTTGTGACGATGGGGCATTCAGGGCAATAATGTTGAAGATTGTTGGCATTGAGTGTGTTGCACAACTGAGTATGTTGCACAATTTACAAGAGGAATGTTGAGGCACCTCCCTTGCCTCAGACACCTGCCACACTGGTCTGTATCCAAGCCATTGATGGGCACATTATGTTTATTATTATTTATTATTATTAGTTCGTTATGTTTACGAACCATCACACCGCGTGGTCGGTACTTGAGGAAATCACAATTCCCCGTGATTATTTATTTGATTCGATAAAAATGAAGAAACCTATGAACACGAAACATGGGCTTGTTCTTAG
>BOPN01000687.1:318031-320531 GCA_017312705.2 Penaeus japonicus | reverse complement strand
AGTCGTTAGAATGAAAAGAGAGTCGTACTTCAGCTTGGTGGCTTGCTAAGGGGGGGTCCTCGTCGTTAGAAGGGACAGGTAGATGCGGCTATGCCCCTTTGATGGATTGATTGTGATGATAATGTTGATGGTATTATTAATGATGATGTTGATAATGGTAATAAGAATGAAATGATGATGATGATAAGTGTAATAAAATGGATAGTGATGATAATACTGATGGTAATAATGATATAAGTGATGATGATTATTATGAGGAGGATGCATAGAGTAATGATATAAGTAATGATAATGATAATGATGAATGATGACAAAGATAAACAAGATTCAGTAACAATGGTTGAATTACTATTATAATGATGATAAAAATAATACCGATAATGATAATGATGATGACATAAATGATAATGAGAATGATGAATAATAGTAATAAATATGGTGATGAAATAACAATGACGATGATAAAAATTATAACAATAATTTCAGTAGCAATAATAATTATAATAGTAATTGTGATAATAATAATAATAATGTTAATGATGATAGTACTGAAGATCATAATGATAACAATGATAGCAATTAAAAAAAATATTATAGTAATGACAATAACTATAATGATAATGATAATTACAAAAATAATAATGATGATGATAATTATAAAAATAAAGACAATGATAGTCATAATGATAATGATAATAACACATAAACCTATAATGATAATAATAAAAATAAAGACAATGATAGTCATAATGATAATGATAATAGTAACACATAATGATAATAATGATATTGATAGTAATAGTAGTATAATTAACTTCATAAAGGAAAGCCAAAGCCTAAATCGCTGCTCGTGTACCGGGGTGGGGGTGGGGGGGTGTAAGGGAAGGGAGCACGTGTACGGGAAATAAGATTATTATTTATTCATTTTTTTATTGGTATAAAGATCTTTGTTTAGACTGTCACTAACACTGAGAGGTTTAGGTTTCGGATAAACCCTTGAGAAAAATCTCTAATAATCTCTAATAATACATTCTATAGAAAAACAACAATATTGGTTGTCTTAAGGGCATATGATTTCGATTGGGGTCTCCATAGGGTCGTATCAATGAGTAATTTTTTAAATCTATTTTTTTTTTTTTTTTATTCATTTATCTATTTTAATCTATTTATTGCTTTCAGGGAGCGAGAGACCCAGTACATGAAAATAAATCTAATTCATAGAAAATGACTCGTAGGACACGTCTGTATAATGTACACTATACACTTACCACCCAGCAAAGTGGGGGGGGGGGGTGTCCCATGAGAATTAAATCTAATTGATTGTCCCTGAGCACGTATTTAAACACGTCTATTATTGATTGTTTCTGAGGTGACAGGTTTGTGACGATGGGGCATTCAGGGCAATAATGTTGAAGATTGTTGGCATTGAGTGTGTTGCACAACTGAGTATGTTGCACAATTTACAAGAGGAATGTTGAGGCACCTCCCTTGCCTCAGACACCTGCCACACTGGTCTGTATCCAAGCCATTGATGGGCACATTATGTTTATTATTATTTATTATTATTAGTTCGTTATGTTTACGAACCATCACACCGCGTGGTCGGTACTTGAGGAAATCACAATTCCCCGTGATTATTTATTTGATTCGATAAAAATGAAGAAACCTATGAACACGAAACATGGGCTTGTTCTTAGAAATTTACAGGCAATAATGATGGTGATGGTTTGCCGTGACTCTTTCCATGTTTTTCTTTCGTGGTATCTATTTTCGTTTCATTTCTCCTTTATTTATTACGTATGACTGGATATTCATTGCATTATCATTGCATTACATTATCGAGCTGTCACCTATGCAGAGTATCTAATCTAAGCTCTTTTGATATGCAACCATTTAAAAAAAACATAATACCCTTAATCACCTTTGGGAATATATCCCATTACTCAGACTACTCATACTACCCTTAATTCAGAGAAAAGATCTTACCGCTATCACATCCCTGAAAAGGACAGAGGGCGGTGACGGTGAGTGGGAGAAAGGACTCATGATAGCAACCGTGATCCCCGTCTTCCTTACCTTAATTTATCCGACCTGTGTAATTTAATCATGAAAAATTAATCAGTATAGTACTGTAATTTACTCAAAGAGTTGTTAATGTAAAATTTCGGTATATTCGAATATGACTGCTATTATGAATATCGTAAGAGCGACTCAATGAGGTTGGTATTTCACGACTATTTCCGTAGCCGTTAATAGAACTCACGATTAGATTAAGATTAAATGTCAGATCGTAATTGATCCGGACACCAGTAATAAAAATGACGATAAAAATGACAACGATAACAACAGTACCAAGAACAATAATAATGGATGATAATAATGATAATAACGATGAATATGAAGAGACAATTCTTTCATTATACTCACCAACACAATCACTATAATATTATGTATCATTATGAAAGTCATCATCATTACTGTCATCATCATCCTCTTCCTT
>BOPN01000687.1:278031-280531 GCA_017312705.2 Penaeus japonicus | reverse complement strand
TGGCTGAGTTTCATGTGATGTTACAATGGCATTAGAAGTTTCCAGTTTTTTATTTTTTATTTTATTTATTTATTTATTTATTTATTTTATCATCTTATCATATTTTTGTGTCATATGCTCAGTGCATAGCTTGGGAGGTAGAGTGTTCTATGTGATCATTTTTCGGTTGTTTTCCTGAATCAGCTGGTATGCTTTAATCATTTTGTATTGATAAATCTCCACTCCATCCCAATACGCAAACATGCAAATTAACATGCACACTAGTATAGACACAAACTCAGGGATAAATCACACATATGCACACACACACACACATACTCAAGGATAAATCACACATAAGCACACACATACACACACACACACACACATACCTACACATACACACATGCACCCACAAGCACTCCCCCACCCCCTCCCCACCCCAACCCGCTCCCCTCACCCCACCCCACCCCACCCTCCACACACGGACAAGCACACCCACCCACCCATAAACACCATCTCACTGTACCTCCACGCCCCTGGCAAGACACACAGCATAAACACAAGAAAAACAGTGTAGTATTCATAGTGTGATGAAGCCAAAGCAGTAAATTACACAGGCAACAGAGAACACCTCCCCAGAATTTAATATATATGTAAATATCACATGAGCGAAGCATCGTACGTTCTTAGATCACTAATGGTGACCTTGATAAACATTCATGTGAGTTGTTGTTATGAGCATTATCATGATTTATTGCATGGCGCCGACTTGAATAATTGATCTTGCAGGAGAATTGGTATTTAAAGGAATATAACTTCCATATACAGCACAGGCAATTGCACACTCGTATTGATCAATGATGTTGAATATCTCTGAAGCAACGTGAAGCTTAAAAAATATATAATAGATTCTGAAATCACTATTGTTTGCAATCACGTGGAAAAGTCACGTTGCAGCGGGTGGAATGCTTTATTATAGTAATTATACATTCGCATCATCTGATTTTTTTTTATATTCTCTTTCCCTTCATATGCATAGGTATGTTTAAGCTTTCTTCAATTGCGCTGCAAGTCAAATAGTTAATACTTTTAGCGATAATAACAATGGCATTGACTCTCTCTTTCTCACATATATACATATATACATAAATATATGTATATATGTATATGCATATATGTGTGATTGTTTTTTGTGTGTATGTATATGTGTGTGTGTGTGTATATGTATATATGTATATATATATGTATATATATATATATATATATATATATATATATATATATGTATGTATGTATATAATATATATATATATATATATATATATATATATATATATATATATATATATATATATATATATATATATATATATGTGTGTGTGTGTGTGTGTGTGTGTGTGTATATATATATATATATATATATATATATATATATATATATATATATACACACACACCATACATACATGCACACACACACACAACACACACACACACACACACACACACACACACATGCAATTACCAAGGACTGATCCTGTAAACAATAATAGTTGTTAACCAAAACAATGTAACAATGGAGAACCACGATTACCCACTGCTTGTTAGGTCCTTTTTAGTATCTAAAGAAATAGTCTTGTGTATAAAAGGACATCGACAAAGTACCTACACAAAGGTCGATCATTAAGGCTTCAAAAACTCTAAGGTTCTTAAACACCATCCTTCGTTGAAAATTATATTCTTGATAAAAACACTAACGGCAATTATGATAGAGGGGGCGATGGGGGGTATTTTGATAGTGACGATTATGGTGATTAGAGGATGGTGATAATGATGGTGACGAAGATACTGATGTAATGATAATAATGATGATAATCATTACTAATTATACTATACTTCGATTGCTAGTGTTACTATTGCTCTGGCGCTGATGATGATCGTGTCAATTATCATAATCTTATCAACAATAATGATCATCATAATGATGATGCAAGTAATCGCAATAATGATTACAACAATAACTCCAATAATAATGATAATGATGAAGATGATAATGATAGTGATAATAATAATAATAGTCAAGGTGATGATAATGTAATAACAGCAATCATGATAATCCTGATATATAATGAAAACAATAATGAGAACAGCAATATATATATAATCATGGCATCAAGACATGAAAAAAGCAAATACTGATAAAGCTAATAATGACATTCACAATAAAAAGCATACTGAGTGATGTGACTTACGATCTAAAACACCATTTTTTACCTAATGATTTTCTTTTTCATCACGATTATTCTATTTACATATTTATTTCATTTTCTAATTCTCTACTCGATTTACATCTAACAGTTATAATGTATTTTTGATTAGTCTTTTTTTTTCTTTTTCGTTTTGTATTTTTCACCTTCAAACGTATCACGTATTGTTCTCAAAGCGTTATATACCAATTGAACGAAAGTTTATTCTCCTAACACAAGCTAGACCTATATTTGCCCTAGATTACTTCTCT
>BOPN01000687.1:260531-263031 GCA_017312705.2 Penaeus japonicus | reverse complement strand
TTGGTATTATTAAAATAACAAATCGGGCCAAAGCATATTTTACTGGAAACTTGGACGAAAGAGCGAGACCCCCCCACATAGTTGCAGAAGTTTAGTGCAGTTCCCTGGGCTGCAAAGTTGCTCAAGGGGCGAGCGTCTGCTCAGAATATTTGAGAAGCAACGCAACTTTTTTCATTCGTATAGAAAAGTAAAAAAAAAAGAAAAATGTTTCATGTCATTATCAAGAGAACGCTTCTTTGATTTATTCTCAAGCTCTCCAGTAAAGCAATAAACAGACAATAAAAAAGGCAATCATAAATATTCAAGCAATTTATAAAAAAAAATCAATATAACGAAATCTAACTTTGTATAAACATCGCAAAACAAGCAACAAAAGGACCGCGTCGTCCAATGCACATCATGCAAATTTATTTCATTCTCATGCATTAAGACTCTATCACAAAGAGAAGTGACAAAAAAAAAACCGTTACGATGTTGTTTGAAACTCATTCGCGAAAGTAAGAAGACAACTATGCAATCATTCCCTTGAAATTGGAGAGCGGCAGCAATATGGAAAAAGTTTTAATGGCAGGAAATCAAGAGAGAATATTTGATCTTCTTCGAACCAAAAAAGAAAAAAAAAAGAAAAAAGAAAAGAAAAAAAAAGAGAGAAAAAAAGACACCCTTTTAAGTTGTGATAAAATCAATAGTCTTCAGTTGATGGAAAGTAAAATGAGTTAAGTGGCCTTCGTAAATATTTCTACGGATGACGCACATCATCATTCACGCTAACCTAAATCTATCAATCATCTGTGATGATAATAATGATAATGATAATCTGGTTGGCATTAAATAAGAAATTCAGGAATGGATAGGGGGGATGGGGGGCAGGTATGAATACTAATCAATAACAATTTATTTACACCCCCCCAAAAAAAAAGAAAGAAAAAAAAAAAAAAAAAAAAAAAAAAAAAAAAAAAAAAAAAAAAAAAATATATATATATATATATATATATATACATACAAAAATACGAAAACTGCTGCTTCAAATAAAAATGGTTGACAGATTATCCATATACTACAGCTTAATCATTAACTGCTTTTTTATATTTTTTTCAATATCTTTAAGTTTTTTTTCTTCACTCACAACAGGAAAGTGCACCGTCTACTATGGTTGTGTCTTACTATTCCAATGTACACATAAATGGCTCAACATATATGTTTCTCGTGTTATTTTCATAGATAGACATTAACCCAATGTACTTTGCTTTTACCTATATCATTATCATTACTATTTTATTATTTTGGTTATGAACACACTGATGGCTTTATAAGGGCTTTGTCATCAAGGGGTTAATTGGTAGGCCTACTTTACTTTACTTTTTCAGGATTTCTTTATCATTATTATCGTTACTAGAATAATAGTAATGATAATAATAGTAATGATAATGAAAATAATAAAAATGATGACGATGATAATGATAATGTTAATGATAATTATTGTGATGATGATGATAATAAGAATAACAATGATAAACACTAATCATCATTATTATTTTTACTTTCATTACCATTGATAAGATTACTGTTGACTAATACTATTATCATCATTGTTATTATCATTATCATTATCAATATCATCTATTATCATTATTATAAAACAAGTGATAAAAACAATAATAGTAATGAATTAAAAAAAACTCTTAATTGACTCTTTGGTGACTAAGCTCTTGTGAAACAATTTTCATGCACTCGCGTCGCCAATCATTTATCTATTTTTTTTTTTTATTACTATTATTTTTTACTTAATCACACGATAGTAATAATAAAAAATACGAACCTCCCCTCTCAATAAATACCCAACCGTTTTCTTTAACTCAACTATTCCCGTTTTCTACAACAAACCATTTCCTTCGGATCTTCAGGAGGTACCATTCCTCTTCAACTTTAAACTCCTTTAATCAACAATATGATCGATATTATAACAAGAGTCTTGTCTTCAGTGAACAAAGAGTATAGTAAAATAATAATAAAACAGTAAGATATTAGTAAAATAGTAAAGTAATAACAAAAAAATAAATTAAATCGCTCCCTAGACTCCATTTTTTCTCGCGGCTTCCCGATTCTTCCGGCCTTTAACCCCATTTTTCACACCCTATTAATTTTACTAGGAGATGTGGCGCATTCCCAAGGACTACATCCCTCTCTACCTTGATCTTGGTACTACACACTAAAGGGGAGTTACTTTATAGTGTTATGATGAGTGTTATGGTGCCTAGTGGTAAGCTCGGGTCTTTTATTGGTTGTGATACATTACGAAAGATTCTTTTAATCATGAAAAGGTATATAATATATATAATATTATTTTATATTTGTAGCTCTCTATTGTATTTTTACCATATGTGTTACTTTGAATTAGATGTTAGACACGTTACCCCTACCTTCCCACTCGTGATGTGTGTCTGTAATCGCGTAATTTATAATTTATTAGCTTCGTATCCACATACATATATACATAAAC
>BOPN01000687.1:243031-245531 GCA_017312705.2 Penaeus japonicus | reverse complement strand
AGGTATACTACTCCTGTTATCATTATTATGATATAAACTTCTTGAATCAATATATATTAAAATGAAGAGTCTAGTCTTTTCCTATCTCTGGGATTAGAAAAGAGAAACCAAATGCCTTAGCACCAAACCATTTTATAATCATCTGATCATGCTAATTATTAAAAAGAATTTACTTCATATGAAACGGAATACGGTTTCTTGTTTCTGATAAATTATTTGTCCTATGTTGCGTAATGAGAATTAAATGCGGGATTGTTTTCTCTCTGGAATTACCGTGATGAATGACAGAATCCTGTGTATTTGTATAATGAATTATATTGCATTCCCATTTCAAATATTACGTCTGTAATCCGATCCTTTTCCGAAAGGGGTTACATGCTTAATTAAAAGGCCCGAAATAATTAGGTTTACACCTTTTTTTTAATGCATTTACTTAGTATGTTTGTCGCTAAACTGATAATTGATTGCATGATTTAAGCAAACTGGAATATGTGATTAATTTGATTGTCAATCTCCAGTCAGATACTACCCTAGATAAATTAGGAAATTCAAATTCATATATGTACCTGTTTTTAATATCGAGTTGTTTTATTGTTATGACTTTCATCATTATTATTACCATATTCTTTTGATGATAGTAATATCATAGCCATTACTATAGTACTAGTAGTAAGTGTTAATACCGTATTGTTATAGAATCAGTAAGAGCAATGGCGATAATATCATTATCATACGTGATCGTGCATGCATGTATCATGAATATTATCATATTATATATAATTACATCATTATATATTATTGAAATATTATGAGGAAAGTAATGATGCAACACCAGTAGTAGCTCTTAACAAGAGGCTTGTGCAACGGGCCTTAACAGGGTGAGCGATTCTTGATGTTCGTGCATACTATTTCGTTGCATTAGAAATTGTAATGGCAATTTTCGTCAAGTGCCGTGGAAGTAGATAATGGTTGATACTCTCTGTTATCATCCAGTAACAACCTTAAAAACATCCCAATTTCAGAATAATCAAAATAATCAAAATCATCATATCTCCAGATACGTTAATTAATAAAAACGTAAATGGTTATTGTAGCGAAACACCTTTTATAACATTACCATAACAAACCAACATCCAAAAACAACAACAACAGGCTTTATTGCATGGAAATATCATTCTCTAGCTTGAAATCAGGCAATTGCAGACACTGGTAACTTCATCCATTCATCAACATGAGACGCGCTTCACGGTGTCCTGTAAAACAAGGTTGTCAGACTCATATATGATGGCGGGCCAGATAAAACATCCTTTTCCATGATATGCCTCAATTAAGTCGCTCGAGTCTGTTTTGCTCACTTTTATAAAAACCGTGGTGCATTTAGAGTTTTTCTCTATTTACAGTTGTATGTGTAATCTCATTTGATATCACTCGAAAATAATTTTGATCAGCAAAACCTGGTGGTCTTATAGGCACCCGCGAAGTACACATAGGAGACTTTGTCAGGACTTTGTCATATTTAATATTTTACTAATCCTTCTCTGTCCTTCCCCTTTCTTATATTATTTATCGTGGATCATAATGCTAATAATATCTACTTACGATCGTCTCCCAAAACAATTGTAAGATTAGACTTTGGGGGAAAAAATAAATCGTAACAAGTTATCGAGCTTCATCAGAGTAATAATCCGAAACTTCTGTATTAGATGATTCTATGTTTAAATACCTCTTGCAGAAAAAAAAAACGGAAAGATTAACCATTTATCCTCACTCTGTTATACGTCGAGATGTTTATTCGTTATTAAAATTTAAATGGGACGTATATTGAACAAAATAAGCTAAAAAGAAGAAAAAAAAAAAAAGAAAAAAAAATAGATGAAAAAAAAAAAATAATAAATCAAATCTAGCGGATGTACACATGACATTTCTCAGTTAAGGAGCATTTGCAAGAGAAGTTGATCAAAGTGAAATACATGTCTGGGTTTCAGCATTGCAAGCCCGAATAACACATCTGCGAATCGGAACAGACGACCTGCGACTTTCCAACTCGATTGACATGCAACATAAAAATCAAACAGCTCAACAAAATATTACAAAAGGCTCCTTGCTTTTTGAAACAAACTTCCTTGGCTTGTGAGGAAATTGCTATGTTTATATTGACAACAGACGAATGCACAACAGACGCTTTAAAACACAGACCACAATGAAAGGACTCCTAGGATTTTATAACTTACACTGAAAAGGGGATGAGAGTTGCTCAGTACGTAGTTTAAGAATAATTCTATAACACTTTTATAGAAAAGACCCCACCTATATTTAGTATATGTAAAGTATTATTGTCCTTTATGAATTGCTTTGATATTTCATTTTTTGTAATTCAAATGATTTAACTTTTGGAATTTGATAAATATTTCATAAAATAGATTCACAGCCTCAGCCTTGCAAAAAAATAAGAAAACAATAATAATAAATAAATAATTATAATAAAAAAAGAAAAAAAGAT
>BOPN01000687.1:97500-100000 GCA_017312705.2 Penaeus japonicus | reverse complement strand
CCAGGCTGCTGCCCTATTGGTGTCGGTGAAGTGCTAAGGCAGATAATAGGGAAGGCAATCATGGAAGTCACTAAAGATGACATAAAGGCTGCATTAGAAAACCTGCAAGTTTGTGCTGGACAGAAAACAGGATGTGAGGCTGCAATACATGCAATGAGAACAATATACAATGACCCTGACTGCGATGCAGTGTTGTTGGTGGATGCAGCAAAAGAATGTTTCAAAAACTTGGAAGTTCATATTAATGCAGGTGGAGAGAAGTATCTTGGAGCAGTCCTAGGAACAAAAGAAGCACAAGAAACTTTTGTGAAATCCAGAGTGGAAGAGTGGATAGAGGAGATAAAACGGTTGGCCGATATTGCAAAACATGAACCACATGCTGCCTATACCGCATTCACCTTTGGCATTAAACATAAGTGGAAATTTCTGATGAGAACAGTACCAAACATAGGACACCTCCTACAACCCATAGAAGACACCATCAAGAGGGATCTTATACCAGCCCTATCAGGTGGGCGTAACCCTACAGACCTAGAGAGAGCCATCCTAGAACTGCCACCGAGAATGGGAGGCATGGGAATAACCAACCCATGCAAAATATCAGACACTGAGCACCAACATTCCATAAAACTAACAGGTTATCTGACGCAGCACATAGTAAGCCAGAGCAACCAAGGGGAAACAAATGAAGCAGAACAGAATCAAATGATATCAGAAATAACAAAAAACAGGGAAGATAACTAACAAGCAGAACTACAGCATATCTTATTGCAAATGCCAGAGGACCATCAGAGGAGAATGCAGATGGCACAGGAAGTGGGGGCATCCAATTGGCTTTATATTTATATATATATGTTATATCATTATATAATATTATATATTATATAAGACCATCAGAGGAGAATGCAGATGGCACAGGAAGTGGGGGCATCCAATTGGCTTTATATATATATATATATATATATACATATCATATCATTATATAATATTATATATTATATAAGACCATCAGAGGAGAATGCAGATGGCACAGGAAGTGGGGGCATCCAATTGGCTAGCCCTGCCATGACGTGAGAGTGGAACCAGAACTCCTGCCGACTGGAGGAAGGCATTTCACCCTGAGGTCAAGTAAAACACCGCAGAAGATGCTCGCCTAGACATCAGCGCGAGAGGATTTGAGCTCTGGAGACCAGAGCATTCTTTGATGTAAGGATTTTTAACCCTATGGCACAAAGTAATAAGGACCAAGATCTACATGTTGCCCATGGAAGGCATGAAAATGACAAGATCCGTGAATATGGAGAGCGGATAGAAGAAGTAGAACAAGGAACGTTCACGCCCCTTGTATTTACTACCACAGGAGGAATGGCACCGAGGGCAAAGGCATTTTACGCTATCCTGGCGCAGCAACTAGCCGACAAAAAACAGCAAGCAAGAAGCTGTGTCACTGCGTGGATGAGATGTCGCCTCTCATTCTCCCTCCTGAGATCCTCTCTCCTCTGCCTCCGTGGGACACGAACCAAGCCGCCATTCTACACCAGCGTGAGAGACACCGACTTCGAGGAGACAGTAGAAGAAAGTAGAATAAGGGAAAATATATAATATGTACATATCTGTAGTGTAATTTTTTTTTAAATAAAGGAATAAAAAATGGTGGATGATAGCCACAGCCATTGGCGAGGTCGGGGCCAATGGACTGTATTGTGAACGGTAAAATATATACGCTTTCACAACACAGTTTCTTTGGAATGGAGGCTGGCTTAGATAGAAAAGAGAGAGAGAGAGAGAGAGAGAGAGAGACAGAGACAGAGACAGATAGACAGAGAGAGAGAGAAGCACTCAATCAGAACCGCAAAGATTTACACTTCCATTATGAATAGAGATTGCTACGAGACGATTCCAGTGTTTATTTTTCCACGAAACAAAACATGAAGAAACATGTGTATGTACATTCTAGCTTAGTAATGTCTGTACTGTAATGTATTTTTTGTGACTTTATTTTTTCTTCCTCCCTTGCAAATAGAGTTTCCGTTTCAGACCCAAGAACATTTTTCTCTACTCCTTTTTGCATTTTTTTCCCACGAGGGTCTCTCTCTCTCTCTCCTCCCTCTCCCTCTTTCTCTTCCTCATTCTCTCTCTCTCTCTCTTCCCTCTCCCTCTCTTTCTCTTCCTCATTCTCTCTCTCTCTCTCTGTCTCTCTCTTCCTCTTTTTTTTCTCTCTCACTTTCTCCTCCCTCTCTTTCTCTTCCTCATTCTTTCTCTCTCTCTCTCTCTCTTCCTCATTATTTCTCTCTCTCTCTCTCTTCCTCTTTTTTTTCTAACATTTCTTTCCTCCTTTCCATCCTCAATTTCTCCTTCTCTTATTTATCTGTCTTTTTTTATCTCATATACTCGTTTCGTACCTGTTTCTTCAGATTTTTAATTCTCTCTCTTCATTTCTTCCTTTTTATTCAATCCTCGTCTCTCCTTCTTCCCACTTTGCATTCTCTCTTCAATCCTC
>BOPN01000687.1:50000-52500 GCA_017312705.2 Penaeus japonicus | reverse complement strand
GCATAAGAAAGAAATAAGAGAAAATATGAGCAATACAGAATGTCAACTTGGGATGGGAGAGTATATGTGATGTCTGAATTCTTGAAGATTTGCTAATTAAGTGCTAATGAGCTGAATAGGACTGACGAGGCAGCGCTTAAAGAAAAACAATCATGAGAAGGCGGAAAAAATGCAAGAGAACGGTTGGCTTTGAGGGATAAAAACATCTTCGGACTATAACTACGAAAGCAGTGTGTGTGTGTGTGTGTGTGCGGGCGGCACTGAAGGCAAGCAATCTTTAGGCGGTGAATCAAACTCTATCTTAAACATCTCATGAATTGCAACTTTTTTTTGTAACTCTGACAGTAGAAGGTAACACTTCATAATAGTTTAACAACGATGAAAAACAAACTGAATGAGTAGACTTGCAGTTCACACGAATATGGACTAAAAGAAATGTGAACATGAAGTGAATGTGTATACATTGTTTGATATTACAGCACATAGATATGTAGGAAAGCCCGAGCAATTATTCACCAATTTAAAAAAAGTTAAACAAACCTTAACACTCCGGACATAGTTTTGGTGGATTTAATCCCACCGCTGCCACCATTTGTAGAGGTCTGTGTGGCAACTTCTAAAAGAATAATAGTAGTGTCAGGTCGAAACAGCTTTCAAGTGCCTTGGATTGAGGTGTGCTTCTCCAAAGAGCGAGTTGTTGCTCCTATGCTCCCTGGGAGTAGACTTTCTACCTCAATGTATGATTTGTCTGAGGATATGTGAATCAAATCTATGATGAGTGATTTTCGAATGTGGAGAATGAAGTGGTGCATCTGTTCATAAATCTTGTGAAGGGAAGGACAAATTTACACTGGCATGGTAGATAGAGAAGAGTTAACAGACAGGTGAGATAATATATATGCAATTAATGTTCAACAGATATAATAGCAATGACAGAAAACATGAAGTACGAATACAAATGTATATAACAAAGGTACAGACAGAGAGTGAGATAAAAAAAACAAACAAACTTGGAATTTCCTTAGAAAATCACACATGCATAACAATCCTCGACCTATTATTGTCAGGCAGTGTGGGAAGCTGTCTGTCAATAAGATATGCAATATTCAATGACAATCTAAAAGGTTATCTGGCTTAAAAACGACCTCAAGATAATGATGAAAATTATTCATAATAACTAATATTTTAACCCAGCTCATTACACTTGCAACATAAGTCCTGAGACAGCTGTAATCAGAAATATTTACTTTATTACAGACAACTGCTATACTCGACCACGGTTACTGAGTCACTTAAAAACATTGCATATTTTTCATGTAGTTCGTATCCACGTCTACCTGAAGTACCCACGGTTACAAGAGGGTCATCAGGCTAGCACAGGCAGTTCTTCTTGTGGAAACGTTAACAGGCCTTATTGATTTCTTTGGTCATATTCAGATCCAACATTTTAGGGCTGAGTGGAACAAGCATTATCCTCCTTCGAAACTCACATTACACTCAGATTCAGCCTGTTTGGTTACATGTTTTGGTATTGTACAGCAATAGTTTTGAATCATCATATGATTAGATTTTATATCGTTAGCTTGATGCTTCATTTTTTGGGGAATTCGTTCAATTTTCAATTTGCGAAGTAAATGGAAATTAATTGATTACATATCCGCTATTTAGTTGGAATAATATTTGCTCAATTTGAACATGAACGAACCGTTTTAAACATTATACTCTACGGTTTGTTCTCATTCATATCGTATGATTCCTATTTTCATAGCATTGCCTTATTATACACAGACAATAAACGATGGGACTTGCCTACAATTTGGCATTTAAATCGAAGTAGATTTTAAAGAATCACTGTTCTCAACGCAAATAAACAATATTTCTTAAAGCTTCACGTGGCTATATACAATAAATTTAAGCAAATACTATGAAATGTATTCTCTAAAGCGTTATGGGTGTTAGTGTTAATCCAGTGTGGATAAGGACCCACGTAATTTTCTATATTTTTTCGTTTTTAGTTGAATCCAATTTGGTTTACATTAATCCAACACAGAACACTGACAACAAAAAAGTATTTACTATACCTGTGTTAAAATACTAATTATCTTTTTTAAAAGTAAATGCACACACAAATCATAATTTGACCGCAGTTATTGACTGATTCAGAGGTAACATTGTCATCTTCAGCTAGATTGGACTAATGCCATTGTATGCATATTATAAAAGAAAAGAACATTTATCATGGTATACTATTTTGTTAAAGGTACCGTGTGTGTGTGTGTGTGTGTGTGTGTGTGTGTGTGTGTTTGCATATCTATCTATCTATATATAAATATATATATATACATATATATATATATATATATATATACATATAATGGTCGATTCATTACAGTATTGTTTATCAATGAAATAGATAACTTGAAATACATATATATATATATATATATATATATATATATAAATGTATATGTATATATATAAATATATATATATATGTATA
>BOPN01000687.1:42500-45000 GCA_017312705.2 Penaeus japonicus | reverse complement strand
ACACCTATCTATTTGTTTCAATAGATAATATTTTTCTTTAATTAACCGTATAAATGAACAGTTCTGATCGAGTATCATTTCTCCGATCTCGATCTATAGTTTTTTTCTATCAAACATGTAGGTTCGACTTAAATACGTAGTTTTGTAAAAAGAACAACAGCCAAAAGAGCTCCGGGAGTATGAAAAGGTAATTTGATATAGCAGATATTGTTAGGTAATGTGTGTGTGTGCGCATATATATATATACATATATATATATATGTATATATATATATATATATATATATATATATGTATATATATATATATATTTATATATATATATATATATATATATATACATATATATACATATATATATATATATATATATATATATAGATATATATATATATATATATATACATATATATATATATATATATATATATATATATATATATATATATATATATATATATATATATATATATATATATATATATGTATACATATATATATATATATATAAATATATATATATATATATATATATATATACATATATATATATATATATATATATATATATATATATATATATATATATATACATATATATACATATATATATATATATATATATATATATATATATATATGTATATATATATATATATATATATATATATATATATATATATATATATATATATATAATTACCTATATATATACAGTATATATATAAAAAATCATTCTTATATATATATATATATATATATATATATATATATATATATATATATATATATATATACATATATATACATACACACACACACACACACACACACACACACACATATATATATATATGTATATATATATATATATATATATATATATATATATATATATATATATATATATTTATATATATATGTATATATATATATATATATATATCTATATCTATATCTATATCTATATATATATATATATATATATATATATATATATATATATATATATATACATACATATCCTTTTCAGATCCGGAGAGCAAATGCTTGAAGCTAGATCAGGGAAAACTTCCACCTAGATTATGTGGGTACTTCGATGTAAACAAGCGAAAAGCTCTAATGGTGTTCCGTCGAGGGGGAGAACCCCTTAGAATGTAATGGTTGTGAGCGGATCACTTTGGTTGCCGAGCCAATTACCTACGAGGATGAGTGTGTGTGTCTGTGTGTGTGTGTGTGTGTGTGTGTGTGTGTGTGTGTGTGTGTGTGTGTGTGTGTGTGTGTGTGTGTGTGTGTGTGTGTGTGTGTGTGTGTGTGTGTGTGTGTTGTGTGTGTGTGTTTGTGTGTGAGTGAGTAAGTGAGTATGAGTAAGTGAGTGTGTGTGTGTGTTTTTTTTTTGTGTGTGTGTTTATATGTGTACGTGTGTACGTGTGTGTGTGTGTTTGTGTGTGTGTGTGTATGTTTGTGTGTGAGTGAGTAAGAGAGTATGAGTAAGTGAGTGTTTTTTTTTTTTTTTTTTTTTTTTTTTTTGTGTGTGTGTGTGTTTATATGTGTGTACGTGTGTGTTTGTGTGTGTGTGTGTGTGTGTGGTACCCGGCCATTAGCCTAGGAAAACTGGCCACAAAGTTCAGTATCGGCCGCTGAAAAGTTCAACCTGAACAGCCTCCCCTAAGCTGTACTATACCGTGGACATTTTTTTTTTTTTTTTTTTTTTTTTTTCGTTCACCGTACCACAGCATTCGCCCCCCCCCTCCCCTCAACACACACACACACCTTCCTCCCCCCCCAAAAAAAAACACTCTTACGAACACACATATACCGTACATGTAAATAGGCCACAAAAATGGTTTAGGTAGGTCATTAAAATATAAAAGTTTGTAAAAACGGATTTGATACTTTTTGTTTTCTTCTTCGTCAATGTTAACAATTATTCAGCGATTAACATCATGTCCTTTCATCTCGCTGTAAAATATTTATAAACTTTACTACGAACCTCTTGAATACGGTAATATTTTCGACAATATAATACCTGTGAGCTGGTATTTCTATTATTTCAATATCAGCAAAAGGGATTTTTTTTATAAGATACATAAAAGAGGAGTGAAAGAAATACACAAGAGATTTATTTGCGAAACGACCTTGCAAGTTTTAAGGTATTCTCTTATGTTTTATTGCAGCCGTCAAGTTGGTATAGTGCCGGCCTCGCATCCCCGTGGTCGTCAAATCGAGCCTCGTCCAGGTTCTTGAGTTTTGCAATGTCGCCTGGCGGTCACTGTCACTGCTGCGGTTGGGTACCATGGTGGGTAAGGACCAAGCTCAGATCGAGTCGACACTCGTTGGCACACTCTCACGACTCAGCACTCGCTGGCATAGGCGGATATAACCTCAGCGAAGCATCTGTTCCGCTAATCTGGCTTATTCTTATGCTTATCCCCTATATAGGTATCCAAGCTTTCATTCAGTCTTTGATTAATTATACATTTGAGTATTTTATCATGAC
>BOPN01000687.1:7500-12500 GCA_017312705.2 Penaeus japonicus | reverse complement strand
GATGAATTGAAATTTGAAATTTTAACAAAATCTTTTGATGAATGATAGACATTCTCCGAAAATTCTGGTCTACCGACTATTACGAGATTTTGTTTAAATTTGAACTCCAATGGAAGACTTTACAAAACATAACACAACATCTTCATTTATCTTATATCCACTTTTAACTTTCACCCATCGCTTGTGGATTTTGCGTCCCTAGAAAAAAAAAAAAAAAAAAAAAAAAAAAAAAAAAAAAAAAAAAAAACGTAAAACCAGTAACTTTCTCTTTGTTCTAAAGTTTTTTTTTCGTAACATTGTTCCAATTTCTTCAATCTAATTTTTTTTTGCAAAAGCGATTCATTCTTATCGGGAGGAAGACACGTCGATATATTGTTATGTTGATAAGTAGATTTAAGATTTAATTTCTGGGGCTTTAAGTTGTATTGTTGCTTGTTGTGATCCGCAAACTTAGTCTTTGGTTGATCTTCAGGGTAGCACGGTGCAGTGATAAATAACAGTACATTAACTCAAGGCGGATATTGATACGCACACATACACACACACACATACACACATATACATATGTACACACACACACACACACATATATATATATATATATATGTGTGTGTGTGTGTGTGTGTGTGTGTGTATGTGTGTGTGTGTGTATGTGTGTGTGTGTGTGTACATATATATGTATAGTTATATATATATATATATGTATATATATATATATATATATATATATATATATATATATATGTTTGTACATACATAGATATAGATATAGATACATACATAGATATAGATATAGATATGTATATATATATATATATATATATATATATATATATATATATATATATATATATATATATATATATATATATATATATATATCACATACATATGTGTATATAAATATATAAACACACACATATACATATACATACATATATATGTATATACATATATATATATATATATATATATATATATATATATATATATATACACATATATATATATGTATATATATATATATATATATATATATATATATATATATATATATATATATATATATATATATATATATATATATATATATATATATATATATATATATATATATATATATATATATATATATATACATATATGTATATATATATATATATATATATTTATATATATATATATATATATATATATATATATATATATATATATATATACATAAATATAAATATAAATATATATATATATATATATATATATATATATATATATATATATATATATATATATACATATACAGTATATATATATATATATATATATATATATATATATATATATATATATATATATATATAATATATATATATATATATATATATATATATATATACATATACAGTATATATATATATATATATATATATATATATATATATATATATATATATATATATATATATATATACTGTATATGTATATATATATATATATATATATATATATATATATATATATATATATATCTATATCTATATCTATATATATATCTATATATATATATATATATATATATATATATATATATATATATATATATATATATACTGTATATGTGTATATATATATATATATATATATATATATATATATATATATATATATATATATATATATATATATATATATATATATATATATATATATATATATATATATATATATATATATATACAGTATATACATATATATATATATATATATATATATATATATATATATATATATATATAATATATATATATATATATATATATATATATATATATGTATATATATATATATATATATATATATATATATATATATATATATATATATATTATATATATATATATACACGTATGAAAAAATATAAACTGTAACTAAGCTATACCCTTATATTGCAAACCACTGATTTGCCACCTTTTTGTCTCATATCGAGAACCGCTTTGGATGCGACCTGAGGCTTATGACCAAATTGCAGCTAGATATGGGTGGGATTGCATATTGCTTTCAAGGCCTTAGGCGAAATGTAGTATGTACGGTAGCTTATATTTTATTGCGATGGTGGTGTTTTTGTTGTTGTTGTTGTTTGGTGGTGATGGTGTTGATTGTGGTGATGATGATGATGATAATAATACCATTATAATCATTAACATTTTCATCATCATCCTCAACATCATCATCACCACCACCACCATCATCATCCCCACCACCATAATCATCATCATTATAACCATCACCCCCAGTATCACCATCATCATCACCATTATAACCATCGCTTCTATCATCATACTCATCACTCGCACCATTTAAAAATCCATCTACGAACGAGGCCACAGAACCTTCACCAACACAAGAATCTTCGAAGTAGAACCTCCATGGCCTCGGGTCTTGTTAATGGCCAGAGCTCGTAAGCGAAATAAAGATAAGAAAAAGAAAGGGCGTACTTAGATAGAATCCCAAACATATATCGCCGAACCTCCACACCAGTTGCTTTTACATCTTCAGCAGAAGCCTTTTCAGAGAAAGAAAGAAAAAAAGAAAGAAAGCAAGAAGCCGTATGGTTACTAGGATAAGGTATCGACTACTGTTCTATTTTTTTCTGATCGTTTCTGTTGTGCCTGAGAAGAACTCGGGTATCAATATTATAGTATCGTCTCTTTCTGCAGGATGTACTACAAACTTGCGGTCGCTGAGTGTCCCATAAGAACGTACTCCAATCACTGAAAGTAGAGTTTGCTGTGATGTAAAAGTCCTGAGGTTAACTACAAAATGGAGGCGTAGTCATGGCCACGAGGGGAGGACTGGAGATTAGTTGTATGGGAGATAGATATATATATTTTTTTCTTTTTCTTCTTCTTCTTCTTCTTTTCTTTTCTTTTTCTTCTTTTATTTTTTTTTTATCTTTTTTTATAGTAAAAATAGTGGTAGTTGCTGTAGTAGTTGTAGTAGAATAAGTAGTAGTAGCCTCAGTATAAAAAGATAAACTTCTAATGTATGCCGGTGATAAGTCATCTACTTGTTATTCCTCTCCATTGTGTGAAACAAAGGGCTAGGCACAAGTAAGTTAACATTTAGTTAGAGAACACGATAACAGAATTCTCAAAATTCATCGATTTTAGTTTGTTTGTCGTTTCCAGTGGGCGTGGCTAATATCCCAAAGTTCTCTTCTACAAATTATATGTGATAATTTGCTAATCAAGGCGATTCGATTCCGTTAGGTCATTGCCTTATTTTAACATAGTTAGACACGAGGAAATAAATCAAAGAGGATTAACATACTAAACCAAACCATAATTCAACGGAGAAAAGATGATTTTCAACATTTTTTAACGACGTCATCAATATTATAAGCACATCGATATACCAAATACGACAAATTCCAAACTGCGTCTTGCACGTTAAGATAAAAAGAAGTTCGGAGCTCGACGTTATCTGTCAAAGACAACTCGTAATCCTTCTTGAGCTCCTGCAGGCGGACAACTTCCACAAAGGACTCGTCGAGTTCGCGTGTCTTAGTACTGGGATCTCCTGACTATGCTAAAGGCTCTGAAAATTCACGTGTTCACAAAGGCTCTGAAAATTCATGTTCACAAAAGGCTCTGAGAATTCACGTGTTCACAAAAGGCTCTGAAAATTCATGCGTTCACAAAGGCTCTGAAAATTCATGTGATCACAAAGGCTCTGAAAATTCACGTGTTCACAAAGGCTCTGAAAATTCACGTGTTCACAAAGGCTCTGAAAATTCATGTGTTCACAAAGGCTCTGAAAATTCACGTGTTCACAAAGGCTCTGAAAATTCACGTGTTCACAAAGGCTCTGAAAATTCACGTGTTCACAAAGGCTCTGAAAATTCACGTGTTCACAAACGCTCTGAACATCCACGTGTCCACAAACGCTCTGAAAATTCATGTGGTTACAAAGGCTCTGAAAATTCACGTGTTCACAAAGGCTCTGAAAATTCACGTGATCACAAAGGCTCTGAGAATTCACGTGTTCACAAAGGCTCTTGGCTTAACGGTTGCCTCTGACAATATCTGTCCGTGATGATATTTTCTCCTCGCCTGACGAGTAATAACGCGTAGTTGGGTAGTTTGAAGACTGTGGTTGATACTAAGCCTTGTTGCAGGCGTATTGATGCTAATAGGAACATTTAAAATAGTCTTACCCATTTTGTTCCTAATAAGGGGTAACTTTAATTAAATCCTGTGCGTGGTTGGACATTAAAGGAAGGGCGCACTCCTAATAATACGTTGTTTTCCAGCGAGAAGCGAAACTCGGCGTAATAGAATGAGAAACAAAAATAAAATTCGATAATCGCGTCACAGTATTATTAGTGTAGTTATTTTAATTATTGTAATTATTAACTTTGTCAAGAATTGTGTTTCATCGATAGGTTTCTTTAGATAACGCGTTTTATATAACTCGGATTTTATGTGATTTTACTGACTTCGGATGAATAATCAATGAATAATCATTATGAACATACAGATTCGTAACTTATTACATTGAACATATTAATATTCTCAGTTTTTGTTGCGCAAGAGGAATATCAATTATTACAATAATTGCAATAACAACAGTATTAATAATTATCATAATTATAATCATGATAATCGTAATAAAACTGAGTGCAGTATTGATAATAATCATGTTGATAAACATAAAAGTAATGATAAAAATGATTGCAGATAATATAATTACAAAAACACTAATATCAACGACAAAAATAGTAATTTTGATTATGATAATAATAATAATGACTATGATAATAATGGTGATATGATAATGATAATAGAGATAACAAATATGATAATGGTGATAATAATAATAACACTGATACTGATACTAAGAATAATGATTATCATAATAATAACAATAATGATAATGACTTTAAAAATCATGAATCGTGAAAATAGTAATAACGACAATGATAATCATGTCAAATCAGC
>BOPN01000686.1:387795-397795 GCA_017312705.2 Penaeus japonicus | reverse complement strand
TTGGACGCGTAAGAGGGGGGACAGGGGTGGGGGGGTGGGGATGGGGTGGAGGGATTTGGAGGGGAAGGGGTGGTATGGAGGGGGGAGGGAAGGGAAGGGGTTTGGAGAGGGGAGGAGAGGGGAGGGGTTTGGAGGGGGGAGATAAAATGGGGGGAGGGGGTGGGTAGGGAGATTGGGAGGAGGGGAGGGGTATGGGGAAGGGTGAAGGGGGGAAGTGAAGATTATTTGCAAGAGGTGGGGGGGGGGGGAGAGAAGGAGGAAAAAGGCAGATGCAGATCAATGCATACTCTCCCTCCTTCCTTCCTTCCCTCCTTCCTTCCTTCATCTCCTTCCCTCCCTCCCTCCCTCCTCCCCTCCTATGCGAATAAGAAATAGCAACAGATCCTTTTATTTCTAAAGAAAGATGAGGAAGAATGTAGAATTAAATCTTAATTATGATAATGATAATGGCGTCTGTGATTATCATTATTATATCTGTTATTATTATTACTCATTTACTCATACCTTTATTGACGTGTGTCTCTGCTCTTGCGTATGCCTATAGGAAGTCGATCGTTGTTTAATGAACATGATTTTGAAATTGTCGATGGAGAGAGGGAGAGAGAGAGAGAGAGAGAGAGAGAGAGAGAGAGAGAGAGAGAGAGAGAGAGATATGAGATGAGATAAAGTGCAAGGGAGAGGGAGAAAGAGAGAAAGGGAAATAAAGAAATAGAGAGATAAAGAGAAAGAGAAATAAAGAAACGAAGAGAAAGAGAAAGAAAGAAGCAGATAAAAAGTGAGAAAGAAAGAGAGAAAGAGATATCAATTGAAAGAAAGAAAGAAAGAGGGAAAAAGTAGAAAGAAAGAGAGAGAGAAAGAAAGAATAGAAAGAAAGAAAGAGAGAGAGAAGGAAAAAAAATAGAAAGAAAGAAAGACAGAGAGCAGGAAAGAATAGAAAGAAAGAAAGAACTATCAGAGAGAAAGAGCGAGAGAACGAGAGAGCGAGCGAGAGAGAGAGAGAGAGAAATGAAGAAAGAAAAGGAGACAGACAAACAAAACTAGCAGAGAGAAAGAGCGAGCGAGAGAGAGAGAGAGAGAGAGAGAGAGAGAGAGAGAGAGAGAGAGAGAGAGAACAAGAGAGCGAGCGAGAGAGAGAGAGAGAGAGAAATGAAGTACCGGTAACGATAAACACGTCTTGAAGGTCATAATCAACGTTTTTTTCTCGTATTAGTGTGCAACGCGCGTGCCGAACCGCCTCTCCTTGGCACTGTGAGTCTGGAATTTGTCCTCTTGATCTCCTCCTCCTCTTCTTCCTCCTCCTCCTCCTCCTCCTCTTTCTCCTCTTTCTCTTTTTCCTCCGCCTGATGGGAGGGCTTCTTCGTCTTTTTTTTTTCTTTTTTTTTTTTTCTTCTTCGTCTTCTTTTCTTTCTTTTCACTTCTTCGTCTTCGTTTTCTTCTTTTCTTTTCTTTCTTTTCATTTCTTCGTCTTTTTCTTTCTTTCTTTCTGTCTTTCTTTTTTCTTCCTCCTCCTCCTCTTCTTTCTCCTCTGCCTGATAGGTGGGCTTCTTCGTCTTCTTTTTTTCTTTTCACTTCTTCGTTTTCTTTTCACTTTTTCGTCTTTCTCTTTCTTTCTTTCTTTCTTTCTTATTTCTTCCTCCTCCTCTTCTTTCTCCTCCGCCTGATAGGTGGGCTTCTTCGTCTTCTTCTTTTTCTTTTTCCTTCCTCATCTTTTTTTTTTTCTTTTTTTTTCTTCCTCCTCCTCCTCCTCCTCCTCCTCTTCCTTCGTCTTCTCCTTCTACTTCCTTTACTTTTCATTTATTTTTTATTTTTCTGATTCTCCTTCCTCCTATTTTTTTTTTCTTCTCCTTCCTTTTTTTCCATTTTGTTCTTCATCTTCCTCCTCTACTTCCCTTTATTCTATTTACACCTCCTGTTCATTATCTTCTTCTCTTATCTCCTCCTCCTCTTTTTTTTCTCTCTCTCTATCTCTATTTTTCCTTTTTATTTTCCTTCTTTGTATTCTTATCATGATAGATGCCCAATAGACACAATACATATAAACAGTCACAATAAACGCAAACTCACAATAAACACAATAAAAATAAACAAACAATAGATAGAAATAGTCACAATAAATAGAAAAAGCATAAAGGCACAAACACAAACATAAAGTTACAATAATTTTATCAGAGATTGCTGCAGTCACAATTAATACCATAAATTATTAGTCACAATAAAAGCAACAAATTATTTCAGATACAATTAAAACAACAATAAACACCATGAATGAGATCAGTCCCCCCAAAAAAAAGCAATTAATAATTACAGACCCCCCCCTCAAAAAAAAAAAAAAAAAAATAAATAAATAAAATAACTCCCCCCACCCCCACCCCAAAACACGATGACCCACGCCCAAAACCCCACACCAGCTAACCCTTTGACGCCCACAGATCCATATCAGGCCAGTGTTGCCATCGCGATGTCCCCCAGACTAATCAGAAATGAGCTGGCGAAATTTCTGGCTCCTGGTCATTTGCATGTGACAAATGGATGGTTGAATGACGTCAGGAACCTCGTGTGGATGTTGATCTGTTCCTCTGTGCTTTCGCTTGTTTGCGTGGGTGTTCGGGGGGGTGGGGGGGTCTGTTTGGCTTGTTTTTTTAAAGTTTTGTTCTGTTTTTTTAGGGATCATTAGCATTATCCTCATCATCATCATTATCATTATCATAATCATCATCATCATTATCATCATCATCATCATCATCACCACCACCATCATTATCATTATCATAATCATCACCACCATCATCATTATCATCATCATTATCATCATCATCATCATCATCATCACCACCACCATCATTATCATTATCATAATAATCATCATCACCACCATCATCATTATCATCATCATCATCATCATTATTAAGGTTGATTTATCTTGTCTTTGTATTTTTCAGTTTTTGTCTTCACTCTTTCTGTATGTTTTTTCTCTCCTCCACCCTCTCAATCTCTCTCTCTCTCTCCCTCTCCCTCTCTCTCCCTCCCTCTCTCTCTCTCTCTCTCTCTCTCTCTCTCTCTCTCTCTCTCTCTCCCTCCCTCTCTCTGTCTTTTAGTAGGAGCATTAAAACAAACAGAGAGCTTGCTTAGTAAATCGGAGGAAGAATATTTAAAAACACGAGTTGATACCAAGAGAACTAACTGAATCGGGAATCAGACTTGCACCAGTGTGTGGGCGTCACAACCCCGCCCAATTGAGGTGAGAGATCAAGTCGAGGTGTTGCTTCAGCAGGGTCGGTAGCAGACAGCAGTCTTGACCTCCAGATTTACCTTGGGTCAGCCTGAGTTCACTTCCGAGATGCTAAGTGATCTGTCAGTTCGGGTAAGGATATTGTACTTCGCTCGACGGTTCATCTTGAAAGTATATTTATGACTCTTACACCTTTTCTCTCTCTCTCTCTCTCTCCCTCCCTCTCCCTCTCTCTCTCTCTCTCTCTCTCTCTCTCTCTCTCTCTCTCTCTCTCTCAAAAGCATCCACAAGGGTCATTAATGAAGTCGCTCATAATTAATCTCGGCTCTAAAGCCTTAAGTAAACTTGGGTGGAGGAGGAAGGAGTGAGTAGGGAAGGGGGGGGGGGGTGATGAAGTTAATTAATCCATTACCTTTTACCGACGCGCCACAAGGGAGCGGATGCAGTGAGGTAAAAGCGAAACGTAGGGTCGTTGTGTGTGTGTGTGTGTGTGTGTGTGTGTGTGTGTGTGTGTGTGTGTGTGTGTGTGTGTGTGTGTGTGTGTGTGTGTGTGTGTGTATGTATGTATGTATATGTATATGTATTTGTGTATGTGTGTATGCATGTATTGTATATGTGTATGTGTGTTTGTATGTCTGTCTTTATACGTACGGAATGTGTGTGTGTGTGTGTGTGCGTGTGTGTGTGTGTGTGTGTGTGTGTGCACGCGTGTGTATATGTATGTGTGTATGTATGTATGTATGTATGTGTATGTATGTGTGTGTCTGTCTTTATACGTACGGAATGTGTGTGTGTGTGTGTCTGTGTGTGTGTATATGTGTGCGGGTGGTGTTTTTGTTGACCTATTATGTAATTTCTGAAAAGTTCACTTGTTCTCTCGATCGTCTAGGGAGTTTTTACGTCAGACCTCCTGGAAGACACTTTTCTCCAAGGTCGGGGTGTTGTGTGGGGGAGGGAAGGGGGGGGAGGGCAGAGAGGGAAGGTGGAAAGGGAGAGAGAGAGAGAGAGAGAGAGAGAGAGAGAGAGAGAGAGAGAGAGAGAGAGAGAGACGAAAACAAAAAAAAAGGAAGAGAAAGAGGCAGAAAGAGAGAGAGAGAGAGAGAGAGAGAGAGAGAGGGAAGGAGGGATATAGAGAGAGGGAAGGAGGGATATAGAGAGAGGGAAGGAGGGAGGGAGAAAGGGAAGGAAGGGGATAGAGAGAGAAAGAGATTAGAAGGAGGAAAGCAGGGAAGAAGGGAAGAATGATTTGAGGGTAGGAGGGAAGAAGGAAAGAAAGTGAAGGAAGAGAAGGAAGAAGGAAAGTGTACAAGAAAGGGATGGCGTAAGAGAGAGAGAGAGAGAGAGAGAGAGAGAGAGGGGGGGGGTGAGTGAGATCACAAGGCAGAAGGATCCTCTTTGATTGCAAATAAGGGACCTGCTCGATAATGGATCCCTCTGTTGTTAGGGTGAGCGCATAATACCAACGACTGTTCTTTGGTTCACTGGAGGTGTTGTGTGGACGTCTCGCTCCTTTGTTTTTGTTGTTGTTGTTGCTCTCTCCTCTCTCTCTTTTACTCTCTCTATCTTGCTTGCTCTGTCTATTTCTCTCTCTTATTGCTTTGTCTTTTTCTTTCTCTTATTGCTTAGTCTCTTATCTCTCTCTTCTTGCTTTGTCTCTTTCTCTGTCTTCTTGCTTTGTCTCTCTCTCTCTCTCTTATTGCTTTGTCTGTATTTCTCTCTCTTTCTTTTTCTCGGTCTTTCCGTCTGTCTCTCTGTCCCTCTATCGCTCCGTCTCGGTCTGCCTGTCTTTTCTCTCTGTTTTCCTCTCTCTCTCTCTCTCTCTCTCTCTCTCTCTCTCTCTCTCTCTCTCTCTCTCTCTCTCTCTCTCTCTCTCTCTCTCTCTCTCTCTCTCTCTCTCTCTTTGGTTATATACTATGTAGGAAGAAAGAGAGAGAGAGAGATGGAAAGAGATAGAGAGAGAGAGATGGAAAGATGGAGAGAGAGAGAGAAAGAGAGAGAGAGAGAGAGAGAGATGGAAAGAGAGAGACAGAGACAGAGACAGAAGGAGATGGAAAGAGAGAGAGAGAGAGAGATTGAGTGAGTGAGTCAGAGCCAGCTCCCCTGTTCATGCAATTCCCTCTGCTGGAATGACTATATCATGAATAATTGAAATAAGCCAACCGCTGAAGTCTCCTTGACAATCTGTCTTGACTAATTGAGTTGTTGCACGGTGCAGAGCAAGGCAGAGGGAAGGCACGACGTTGGTGTTGCTTTTGGTGTTGCGGTGTTGTTGGTGGTGTGCGGTTTTGCTGTTGTGGTGTTGATGTTGTTAATGCGTTTGTAATGTTGTTGGTAGTGGTGTCTTTGCTCTTGGTGTTGTTATTGTTGTTGTCCTTGTTGTGTTACTGGTGTTGTTTTTGTTGTCGCTGTTGTTACTGGTGTTGTTTTTGTTGTCACTGTTGTGTTACTGATGTTATTGTTGTAACTGTTGTGTTACTGGTGTTGTTTTTGTTGTCACTGTTGTGTTACTGGTATTTTTGTTGTCACTTGTGTTACTGGTATTTTTGTTGTCACTTGTGTTACTGGTGTTATTGTTGTCACTGTTGTGTTACTGGTGTTCTTTTTGTTGTCGTAGTGTTGTTGTTAATTCAGGTTTTGTATTTGGTGTTGCTAGTTATAGTATTGAATTAATAGAGGTGTTTGTTTTCTTTGCTCTTGGTGCATGTTATTGATGTTGTGTGTTGCAGCTGTTGTTGAATTTCTATGGGTTTTGGCTGAAGATTTAGGTGTTGTGGAGGATTGCAAGTTCGGATTTAAAGAGAGGCTTGTGTCTCCGAGGGATTTTATTCGTATTTTTATTGGATGTTTTTTCTTTTCTTCTTCGAATGTTTGTTTCCTTTTCACTATCATTGTTTTTTATCATCTGTGTATCATTTTGCAATTCGTTCTTGTCATAGACTGTTATAAAGGGTAATTAGACAAATCAATTGGATATTTACGTTATTCTGACAAAGGACATTATTAATTCGGATATTTACTTATATGCTATACAGGGATAGGGAGAGGGAGAGGGAGAGGGAGAGGGAGAGGGAGAGGGAGGGGGAAAGGGAAAGATAGAAAGCATCTACTTTTACTTTGCATGTTTATTGTTTCCTATTCTTATTGTGATGATGTTTTGTTTCATTGTTTTTTTGTATTTTTATTTAATATGTTTGTGTTATTGTAGAAGAATACGGGGAGGGGGAATTAATCGTATTTAGCTGGGAATATGTACATTTAGTCGTGTTCCACACACATATACATATATACCTATACATATATACAGTTAGGTATATATACAAACATGCTAAGATACACACACACGCACAGACACACACACACAAACACAAGCAAACACAAGCAAACACACACACGCATAAACACAAACACACACACACACACACACACACACACACACACACACACACACACACACACACACAGACACACAAACAAACACAAACACACACACACACACAAACACATACACAAACACCCTTCCTTTTAACATATCCTTCATTCACCCCCCACCCCCACCCCCCCCAAAAAAAAAAAAAAAAAAAAAAACAAGAAGTATATCCCATCCTTGCATGCAATCGCACCCAAATGACTTCTCGCATCCGGCCCCATCTCCGGCATCCGTAAGGGCCATTCGTTGCATTTGCATACGGCAACCGGACAGGGGACGTAAAACATTGCACAGTCTCCCCGGTGTTGCTTGGGTGAAGGATCCCTGATGATATATATCCTTGATTCGTGGTGACTGATTGAGTGGTTGCAGGGACAGAGCTCGGGTGGGGGGGTGGGGTGGGATGCGGTCTTGTTGGTGGTGTTGGTGTTTTTGTTGTTGTTGGTGTTTTTGTTGATGTTTTTGTTTTTGTTGTTGATGAGTTCCTGTTTTTGTTGGTGGTGTTCCTATTTTTGTTGGTGTTGTTTCTGTTATTGGTGGTGTCCCTGTTTTTTGTTGTTTTTGTTGTTTTGTGTTCCTGTTTTTGTTGTTTTTCCTGTTTTTCTTCCTGATTTTGTTGGTGTTGTTCCTGTTGTTGTTGGCGTTCCTGTTTTTGTTGTTGGTGTTCCTGTTTTTGCTGGTGTTGTTCCTGTTGGTGGAGTTCCTGTTTTTGTTGTTGGTGTTCCTGTTTTTGTTTTTGTTGCCGTTCCTGTTTTTGTTGCTGTTGTTGGTGTTCCTGTTTTTGCTTTTGTTATTTTTCCTGGTTTTGTTTTTGTTGCCGTTGTACGTGTTTTTGTTGTTGGTGTTCCTGGTTTTGTTGCTGTTGTTCCTGTTGTCGGTGGTGTTCCTGTTTTTGTTGTTGTTTTTCCTGTTTTTGTTGCTGTTCCTGTTTTTGTTGTTGGTGCTCCTGTTTTTGTTGCTGTTGGGTGATAGTGGTAGGGGGAGATAGATTATTGTGATGGGTGGTGGTTGTGATAGATAGTTGTTGGTTTTTGTGTTTTTATAGGGAGAGGAGAGGAGAGAGAGAAAAGAGAGAAGGCAGGGAAGTGAGAGAGAGAGAGAAGGCAGGGAAGAGAGAGAAAGAGACCGAGAGAGAGAGAGGAGAGAGAGAAAAGAGAGAAGGCAAGGAAGAGAGAGAGAGAGAGAGAGAGAGAGAGAGAGAGAGAGAGAGAGAGAGAGAGAGAGAGAGAGAGAGAGAGAGAGATAAGAACGAAAAAAAACAACAACAATAAACGAAGTGAAAAAAGAGAAGATAATAAAACACAGAAAAGTACGAGAGAGGATGAAAGACACACAAGAAAAGAAAGAAAGAAAGAAAGAGAGAAAAGACAGGAATTATGACACGTCTAACCCACTTGCGTATTTCCTCACCTATTACAACTCGAAAGAAAAAGACCTCGGGTTGAACACATATGCAAATTGAGAAAGCTTGACTTGTTATCCCAACTAACGGTATACCAAAAGGAAAAAAAAGGAAAAAAGAAGAAAGAAAAAAAGATTTAAGATTTATATTTCGTCTTTCGGAAATGCGTGTACTTGTCCATGATATATATATGTGTATGTGTATGTATATATATATATATATATATATATATATATATATATATATACATATATATATATATATATATATATATATATATATATATATATATATATATATATGTATGTGTATATATGTGTGTGTGTGTGTATATGTGTGTGTGTGTGTGTGTGCGCACGCGTGCGTGCGTGTGTGTGTATGTGTGTGTAAGAGAGAGAGAGAGAGTTCTTATTCATCTACACTCGTGTATATATGTGTGTCTGTACATGTTTGTGTGTTTGCACTTACGTTGTATGTATGTGATGTACACACACACACACACACACACACACACACACACACACACACACACACACACACACACACACACACACACACACACACACACACACACACACACAAACCCCCTCCCCTCCCCTCCCCTCAACGACCACCCCCAGTATTTAGTGGTTTTCAGATTTATGTCTTTGTTGCAAATAAAGACTTGTGGTTAGTTTCCAATTTTCTTGTTGGGTCCGAGTTAACCTCAATTTATTTTCCTTTCCTTGTCCCTTTTCATATTTTTGCGCATTGTTTCTCTACATATATATATATTTTTTTTACAAAATTGTGCTTGTGTGTGTGTGACTGTGTGTGTGTGTGTGTGTGCTTGAGTGTGTGTGTGTGTGTGTGTGTAAAAGAGCATTTACGAAAGTTGTGTACGTATGCATGTGTAATATCTATATTGACATGACATCATATCATCCGTATACATTTATTCAGTCATATCTAGACAAATATCTATACACATGTTATATATTCAAAGTTAGATAGGTAATCAAACTTAAACTTAAACAGGTAAAAATATTAAACAGGTAATTAGCTTTAAAATTAAACAAGTATATAGATTTAAAGTGAAAAAGGCAACCAAAATCTAAAATTAAAATAGGTAATTACATCCAAAGTGAAAACAAGCAATTAGATCCCAAGTTAAAATAAGTAATATGATTCATATAAGCACGTTTACTGTACATGCATATATTCACACCGTGTACAGTGACCTCTGACATAGTACAGTACGACCTTTGCCGGGTCGTAACTCTAAAAGTATATGAGGTTCGAGGTTGAAATATGGACAGCTAGCGAGCGGTCGAAGGCACAAGGGTATGTGGGTCTTTGTTGATAAAGGGGGAGGGGGGGGGGGTTATGTTGCCTTACGTTGCTCGTTCCTGTCTTTGTTGCTTGGTGTTTTCTTTTGCTTTTTTTGATTCGTTTTTTTCTGTTATTTATTTGTATTATTATTATTATTATTATTATTGTCTTCTAATTTTGTCAGTTATTGCTTTGTTTGTTTGTGTTTTTGTTTGTTTTTCGTAATCTCTTTCGTTGCTGTCCTCCTCTCTTTGTTTTTCTCTCCCTCTCACTCCTCTATCTCTCTCTCTCTCTCTCTCTCTCTCTCTCTCTCTCGTATATTATGTATATATATATATATATATATATATATATATATATATATATATATATACTGTATATATATATATATATGTATATATATATTTTTTTTTCCCTCCCTTCCTTCCCTCTTCATCTATTCCTCCCTCCCTCCCTCGCTCCCTTCCCTATCCTTCCTTTCCACAATGGCCACTACCCACACTCCACCCATCGCCAATCCCTATCTCTATCCTTATCTCTATCCCTCCCTCTCTTCCATGCCTCCCTCTATCTCACCCTTTTACCGTAACCCTCCCTCCCTTACCTCTCCCTTCCGTCCCTCCCTCCTACC
>BOPN01000686.1:375295-377795 GCA_017312705.2 Penaeus japonicus | reverse complement strand
GAAGGAGTAGGGGGGGAGAAGTAGAAAGAAGAGGAAGACGGGATAGGAAATGGAAGATGGAAGAGGAGGATGGGAAGAAAGTAGAAAGGGAGGGAGAAGGAATAGGTTTAACAGGAGGAAGGGGGGGGGGAGAGGGGGGGATGGGTAGTAGGAGTGAGAATGATATATTAGGGAGGGAGGGGGTGACAGGGGAGTTTAGAAGGTAAAGGGGGAGGGGTTAGAGGGGGGGAGGGCGTTTGGGGGGGTAGGTAGGTAAATAGATTGCGTAAGTAGGCAAGGTTAGGTTATTAGTAGCCGGCTGACCAGATAAGGAAGAAGGTAGGTGTTCAGGTTATTAGGTAAGTAGGTAAGTGGGTAGGTGGTCAGTTGATTAGTAGGTAGGTTAGTTGGTAAGCCGATTAGGTAGTTAGGTAAGTAGATTGGTAAGTGATTATTTAGAGAAGATAAATTTGCATGGTGGTTAACTGATTAAATATGCAGGCAGGTTGGTAAGTACATCCATGATCGGGTGATTGGGTAAGTAGGTAGGAAAGTAAGTAAGTAGGTGAGCACATACGTGGTCAGGTGGGTAGGCAGGCAGGCAGGCAGTGAGGCAAGCAGGCAGGAAGACAGGCAAGCAGGTAGGTAGGTAGGTAGGTAGGTAAGTAGGCAATTACGTACTTAGTCCGGTAATTATGCTTGTGTTTGTATGTGTATTTATGTATATATGCATGGATGTATGTAAGTAGAGAGGTAAATAGGCAAGCAAGCAAGCAGGCAGGTGTATTCGCTACACACAAGCAGGCCAAGCAAGCGTGAGTCGGATACAGGTTTCGATATCCGCGACTGCGTGCATGCGGCTTCCACGAACGCCGTATCTCTTGGCGATTCGTCTCTGTAATGGCGGTGATAGAGGTCCTACAACCCGTGGCGTTTGTCGGCTGAAGGATTCTAGGATTCTGTTGATAGGGACGCTTTGTTCCTTTGTCCTTATCTTTTGCTTTCGAATCTTATCCTCTTTGTTTTCGTTTTTTTGTTTTTTATTTATTATTTATTTTTTTTAGATTTTCTTTCTTTCCTTTTTTCATGTTCCTCTTCTTCAACTTCTTTCTTCTTCTTCTTTTTCTTCTTAAATTTCTCCTTCTCTTCTTCTTTCTTCTCTTATTCTCTTCTCGTTCCTTTAGCTCTCCCCTTCCCCCTCCTCCTCCTCCTCTTCATCTTATTCTCCTCTTTCTCTTCCCCTCCTCCTCCTCCTCCTCCTCCGCTTCCACCTACCCCTCCTACTTCTCCTATTCCTCGTACCCCGTATACTTCTCTTACTACTATTTCTCTTCCTCCTCCTCCTCCTTCCCCTTCCACTTTTTCTTCTCCTCCTCCTCCCCCTCCCACTTCTATTCCTCCTCCTCATCTCCCTCTTCCTCCTCCCCCTCCCACTTTTTCTTCTTCTCCTCCTCCCTCTCCCACTTTTTCTTCTCCTTTTCCTCCCCCTCCCACTTCTCTTGCTCCTCCTCCTCCTCCTCCTCCATCACCCCCATTCCTACATTCGCCTTCTACGTCTATTCTTAACATTCTTTCCATTTATCCAGTTATTCAATGTCATTCCAGACTCATTGCTATTCAGCCCTTAGGTGGATCGGTTGTGAGAAAGGCATAATTTGATTTGCATATTTAGCACTCCCGGTCTCTCTCTCTCTCTCTCTCTCTCTCTCTCTCTCTCTCTCTCTCTCTCTCTCTCTCTCTCTCTCTCTCTCTCTCTCTCTCTCTCTCTCTCTCTCTCTCTCTCTCTCTCTCTCTCTCTCTCTCTCTCTCTCTCTCTCTCCTCCTCCTCCTCTCTCTCTCTCCCTCCCTCCTATCTCTCTCTCTCTCTCTCTTCCTCCTCTCTCTCTCTCTCTCTCTCTCACTCCTCCTCTCTCTCATACACATTTAGCACTCCCGGTCTCTCTCCTCCTCCTCTTCTCTCTCTCTCTCTCTCCTCCTCTCTCTCTCTCTCTCTTTCTCTTTCTCTTTCTCTCTCTCCCTCCCTGTCCTTTTCTGTTTTTCGTCTCTCTCTGGTACATCTTCCTCTATCTGTGTTTTTATCTTTCTCTCTTTGCGTCCCCCCCCTCTCTCTCCCTCTCTCTCTCTCTCTCTCTCTCTCTCTCTCTCTCTCTCTCTCTCTCTCTCTCTCTCTCTCTCTCTCTCTCTCTCTCTCTCTCTCTCTCTCTCTGCGCCCCCCCCCCACCCACCCCGTCCTCTTTCATGTAAGGGATTGTAAAATTGGTTGTAAAATTGGCACTCTCACACACCAACACACGCTCTCCCAGGCAGTCCCACCCGGGTAATTTAAAGGTAATGGGTTACTTTTGTAATTGTATAATTGCGAGCTCTTAGCAACCGAATGCTATTATTGAAAGGTAACAAGCCTGTTATATATCATTGGCAATATCCAATTAGTAGACCGAGGTAGTTCAAGGGTAATTGGTAATAGTTACTTATAACAAAGTTATTCACTCATAATTAACGAAGAAATTTAGTTAATCGA
>BOPN01000686.1:360295-370295 GCA_017312705.2 Penaeus japonicus | reverse complement strand
CGACTTCTCCTCATAAAATATATACTTAATTTCATTCTAACTCTCCGGAAAGAACTTTTTTTTTCATCTCCTTGTCATAAAATCTATATTTAATTTCATACTAAGTCTCCGGAAAAGTTTTTTTTTTCTTAATAGAAAACAATGGATCTCGTTTCGACTGGTTGGTTGCTTCGGGTCAGTGCCGGGAATTGACATGGCTTTAAGTCATGGTTATCGTCGTTGATCTGTCAAAGATTGGCTGAGAGGGATACGTGCTGTATATATATACACATATGTGTGTGTGTATACATATAAGTACTTATATATTTATGCTTTTATATATATACATGTATATATATATATATATATATATATATATATATATATATATATATATATATATATATATATATATATATATATATGTATATATTTGCATATGTGTATATATATATTCATATATATATATATGTATATATATATATATATATATATATATATATATATATATATATATATATATATATATATATATATATATATATATATATATATATATATATATATATATATGTATATACATATATATATATATATATATATATATATATATATATATATATATATATATATATATATAATACACACACACACACGCACACGCACACATACACATGCACATACACACACTCATATATGTATGCACATACATATAGATAGATAGATAGATAGGTATAGATCTGTGTATGTGCGCGTGCGCGTGCGCGTGTGTATAAATTAATTTATATACATTTTTATATAGATAATAGACAGATAGCTAAATAGACAAATACAGGGAAAGGTTAACAGTCTGAGAAAGGATAAACTACAAAGAAAGGAAGAAAGAAATAAAGAAAGAAAGAGAAAGAAAAACAAGAAAACAAAAAAGAAAGAACGAAGTCATTAAAAGAACAAGCAATGACTCCGTTTTCTTTCACCCAAATATGACCGGTGTCTCGTCTAATTTGTTCCCCGTAATGAACTCCGGCGCAAACATACTGTAATGATAAGGGTGATATGTGTGGTATTTATCTGGTCATTCTGGTCTCTCGATTTCCTAATCTTATCTTTAAGATTAAGGTTCTGCCTCTATTTATCATTTTATTATTATTATTATTATTTTTTTTTTTTTTTTATCTTTCGTTGTTTTTATTTTTTATTTAATTTTTCTTATTTTTTTGTGAGGCTTCTTTTTCTAAACGGGATGTTAGCTTAGTTATTATCACTGTTATTATTATTATTATTATTTTTATTGTTATTACTATTAATATCTTTTTCATTATTATCATTATCATCATTATTATTATCGGTATTATTGTGATTATCTCTATCATTATTACCATTATCATTATTATTATCAATCAATTTTATCCACACTAGTACTTTTTAAAGACTAGCCTTTTATCTTTTATCTTTATTCTTCTTCTTTCTTACTCGTTTGCTTCCTTCCTCTTCTGTGTTTTTGTCATTTTTCTTCTTTTTCTTTCTTTCTCAGCCTCTTCTATCTCCTCTTTTCCTCTCCCACCTCCACCTCCAGTTCTTCCACCTCTTCCACCCCCTCCACCTCGCTACCTCCTCCACCTCCTCCTCGCTACCTCATCCACCTCCTCCTCCACCTCCACCCCCTCCACCTCGCTACCTCCTACACCTCCTCCTTCACCCCCTCCACCTCCAACTCGCTACCTCTTCCACCTCCTCCTCCACCTCCACCCCTCCAACTCCTCCTACACCTCCTCCTTCACCCCCTCCACCTCCAACTCGCTACCTCTTCCACCTCCACCTCCACCTCCTCCTCCACCTCATCCCCCTCCACCTCCACCTCCACCTCCTCCACCACCCCCTCCACCTCCTCCTCCCCCTCCACCTACTCCTCCACCTCAAAAGGCAATCAGTATCATAAGCTAAACCAGTTTGTCCCGCCGTGAGCGAAAGTTTTTTTTTCTTTATTATGTTTTTTTCTTTTTCGTAACGACTAATAATTCTCTCGTGGCAAAACGAAGGAGAAAGAAGTTATATATTTATATGATTTATTTATAGTTATAGAAAATATGAAAGATTAGGATTGATTTGTGAATGAGGTGAGTTAGGGACGAGAGAGGGAGAGGTGGAGGGAGGGAGAGAGGGGGAGAGGGAGGGAGAGAGGGGAAGAGGGAGGGAGAGAGGGGAAGAGAGGGAGGGAGAGGGAGAGGGAGAGAGAGAGAGAGAGAGAGAGAGAGAGAGAGAGAGAGAGAGAGAGAGAGAGAGAGATTGAGTGTGATTTAGTGAAAGAGACAGACTGACAGACAGACAGACTGATAGACAATAGGAGAGAGAGAGATAAGAAAAGAAAAACAACGAATATAACAGAAAGAAAGAGACAGACAGACAAAAGTAAGAGAAAAAAAAAAAACAATAACTTGTCAAATCACTCATACCATTGACTGAATATTATTAACGATTATTCCTTTCATTATGATAAGTGAAAATTAATCTGAATTTTCTGCATTTTCTCTCCTGATTTCGTTCGCTTGCGCGGGAATTTGCCGGATGCAATTATTGCCAATTAACTTCTAGAATGATCTTGCATTCTGTTTACCTCTTGTCTCTTTTCTTTCAATTTTCGTTCTCTTTATAATTTGTTGTTTTTTTATTTGATTTTCATTCGTTATACAAATTTCTTTCTATTTTTTCGTGTTTATTTACATTTTCTTTATTTTCCCTTCTTATTTTCGTTTTTTTTTCTTCCTCTGTGTTTATCTTTTCGTTCAGTTTTACTTTTCTTTTTCTTTGATTTTAGTTCTGTTTATCGGATCCAATTCTCATTTGCCCGTTTGTCTGTTTGTTAATAGATCTGGTTGATCTCTCTCTCTCTCTCTCTCTCTCTCTCTCTCTCTCTCTCTCTCTCTCTCTCTCTCTCTCTCTCTCTCTCTCTCTCTCTCTCTTTCTTTCTCTCTCTCTCTGTGTCTTTGTCAATCTATCTATTATTAACATTTCCTCTCTTCTATCTAGCTCTCTCTCTATCTGAATTTCTATATGCCTTTTCTCTCAGTATATCTTTCTATCTCTTTAGCTATATTTATGTCTTTGTCTCTCAGTCTATCTATCTGTCTGTTTGTCCACTTTTCTGTCTTATGTCTATCTCTTAATATATTTACCTGTCCTTCTGTCTGCCTCTTAGCCTATCTGTCTACTTTTTCTGTCTATCTCTCAATCTATGTATCTCTTTATGTCTATCTTTCAACCTATCTGTCTCTCTTTCTGTCTTCCTTATAGTTTATATCCCAATCTGTCTTTAGCTCATCCGATCTGTCTATCCACTCAATCTATCCTGTCATTATGTCTGCCTTGCTATCTCCCAATCTATCCGCCAGTATTTCTGTCTAGGTCTCAGTCTGTATCTCTTTCTGTCTATCTCTCAGTCTATTTGTCTGTCTGTATATTCTGTCAGTATATCTCCAGTATGTCTGTCTTTCTAAATATCTCAATCTCAGTTTGTCTCTCCGTCTCGCTGTTTCTTATTATATCTCTTTTTTTATACGAAAGAGAATAAGATTAAAGATATACAATGAATGAGGAAGGATGAAAAAATGAGGGAGAAAACGAGTGAAGGAATGTGAAAACGGGAAGGAAGAGGAAGAAAACGGTAAGAAGATTGGAGAAAACGGGTAGAAAGGCGAAGAAAACGTAGAAGGATGAAGAAAAGCTAGAAGGACAAGGGAGATAAGGAGACAGGAGAAACAGGCAAGAAGGAGGATGAAGAAGAGACCTACGAAGAAGGAAGGAGGCAGATATGAAGGATGAGGAAGGAAGAGAGAAGAAGGAATACGAGGAGGAGGGAGACGAGAAGTTAAATGAAGGAGGGGAAGAGGGAGACGAGAAGGAGAAGGAATGCGAGGAGGAGGGAGACGAGAAGTTAAATGAAGGAGGGGAAGAGGGAGACGAGGAGAAGGAATGCGAGGAGGAGGGAGACGAGAAGTTAAAGGAAGGAGGGGAAGAGGGAGACGAGAAGGAGAAGGAATGCGAGGAGGAGGGAGACGAGAAGTTAAAGGAAGGAGGGGAAGAGGGAGACGAGGAGAAGGAATGCGAGGAGGAGGGAGACGAGAAGTTAAAGGAAGGAGGGGAAGAGGGAGACGAGAAGGAGAAGGAATGCGAGGAGGAGGGAGACGAGAAGTTAAAAGGAAGGAGGGGAAGAGGGAGACGAGAAGGAGCAGGAATGCGAGGAGGAGGGAGACGAGAAGTTAAAGGAAGGAGGGGAAGAGGGAGACGAGAAGGAGTAGGAAGAGCTACTGAAGAAGGAGGAGGCAGACGAAAATCACCCTAAACATCTCGACGCGTTGATGACCCCGCGCTTGATGTCTGCCAAGCTAATCTCCCCAAAAATGTTGCAATGTTGCACTTTTGCGAGATCTCGTCGACACCTTGTTGACGGGCAAATTTGCTGGGATCTGTCTTGCAGGAAAGGTAGATTGGGGTGAGGTCGAAGATCATGGGGGGGGGGGGGTTAGATGAGGTCAAGGGTGGGGTGTGAGAGAGAGAGAGAGAGAGAGAGAGAGAGAGAGAGAGAGAGAGAGAGGAAATGAGAGATTAGACAGAGAGACAGACTTTTGACATATTTATCCTCATGTATAATTGCACATTTACATCTCTCACTGCCGTCAAATTCAACCACAATAAAATAGGATCTGAAATCAGCACTGCCATAAAAGCATTCTCGACAAACAGACATTTAGATCAAGAACCCAGGGGTTGAGAGTATTTATGACTGGCATAAAACCATCAATAGAAAATAGAATGTCAAAAAATATATGAACTAAATTGAACAACATGAATATGTCGCATCCCTTTAAAAACGAAAGTGTAAATAAAAAAGAAAAGAAAACGAAGTAAACAGAAATGAAGGGGATAAATATTTACAAAAAATGGGATGGTGATAGAAAACGGAGGAAAACTGAAGGAAAAGTAGATTAAATGTAAATTATAGTATAAAAAAAGAACTTAATGAATTTTATATAAGGTTAGAACAAAAGAGATAACAAAAAGTTACGTATTCTTATGAAACGAAAAAAAAAACAGAAAAAAAATCTCCTTCCTCACTCGGCAATTTAGTCATAAAGCCCCCCCCCCTCCCCCCCCAAAAAAAAATCGTACCCAGAATCCGTTTTTCTCTTGTTTTTATTAATAGGGATAGAGGGATCAGCGAGTACGCATTACTTACTAATGCCCATCATCTCATTCTGTGAATCAAGAATGTTTTACACAAAATTGGTTGTAGTTGATTATCAAGAGAAGAAAAGCGGTCATATAAGTAATACTAGTGGATGAGTGGTTATTACGAGCCAGGGAGAGAGAGAGAGAGAGAGAGAGAGAGAGAGAGAGAGAGAGAGAGAGAGAGAGAGAGAGAGAGAGAGAGAGAGAGAGAGAGAGAGAAGTGAAGTGAATATAAAATAAGAACAAGAAAATCTTTTATATACACAGTAACTTTTCTCTTTCTTAGATAATTCGAAATTATTAAAAAATCACATTTCCTGTCTTTCCCCCCTCCTATCTAACCTAACCTAGGTTACCCTGAATCGACCTAAGCTACTATGACATTATTGGACCTAACCTAACCTACCTAGGCCTACCCAGATCCAAGCTAATCTAACCTGAGCTTGTCTAACGTAACCTAAACTACCCTATCAATATGGACCCTTATGATAAATATTAGAATAATGTAATGATGAAAAAAGTATCTAAACCACTCTGATCCCATTTAAGATAGTCTATCTTAAACTAACCTATTCTAATTTAGCCTAACCTATCTAATTTACGCTAACCTATTCTTGTCTAATCTAACCTGTTTATCTAACCTGACCTATCTTAAACCAAATCTAATCTAACTTAATCTAACCCGTTTACCTAACCTAAATTTAGCCATATCTACCTAGCCTAACTTAAACCATATCTAACTAAATTTAATCTAACCCGTTTACCTAACCTAACTTAAACCATATCTAACCTAACCTAATCTAACCCGTTTACCTAATCTAACCTGTTTACCTAATCTAAATTTAACCATATCTACCTAACCCAACTTAAACCAAACCTAACCTAACCTAATCTAACCCGTTTACCCAACCTAACTTAAACCATATCTAACCTAACCCGTTTACCTAACCTAACTTAAACCAAACCTAACCTGTTTATCTAACCTAAATTTAACCATATCTAACCTAACCTAACTTAAACCACATCTAACCTAACCTAACCTAACCCGTTTACCTAACCTAACTTAAACCATATCTAACCTAACCCATTTACCTAACCTAACCTAACCTAACCTAACCCAACCCACCCTAAACGGACCCGACCAGATTTCAGGCCAAGAGATAGCGAAAGGGCGTTGCTACACATTATCTACTTAAAGGTCTCACATATTTCATCTACTTTACGGTTGGTTTTCGGGCCAAGGGTAACGAGCAAGAGGTTTATAATCTACCATACACTTTTTTGGGGGGGTTCGTATGTTGAGAGTAAGGGATTGTAGGTGGTTGGTGTGTGTGTGTGTGTGGTGGGTGGGTGGGTGGGGTGGGGTGGGGAATGGGTGTTGGTGTGAGTCTGTATGTGTATGTTGGGGGGGGGGATGGGTTGGGTGGGGGGGGGGAGGTGTAGTAGAGAGTGTGGGTGGTTGTGTATGTGGGAGAAGGGGGGAGGGGGGTTGCAGCATCTGAATGTGCATGTGCGTGTGTTTGTGTTTGTTTGTGTTTGTTTTGCACATGTTTATGCCAGTATGTATGGTTATGTATATGTATCATTATGCACATGTGCGTGTTTGAATGTGCGTCCGTATGTATCTACGTTTAGACTCTAATAACCATTAGACTCGATTACAACCTCTTATCATCACCACATAAAACGAATTCATATAAAGGCTGATCACCGACTGACGAAAAAAAGAAAGAAAAAAAGAAAGAAAAAAAAGCGAGATCTTAAGAAGGGTTTGAACTTTTATATCGAGACGATTCGAATCCTTAAGAAGCATTTGAAGGACTCGTTACATAGGGTCGAGTTTTATCTTGGGAACCAGTGAACTGTGTCCGTGTGGGACCACTTTCTAACGTTTTTTTTTTTTGTCTTTTTTTTCTTCTTTTCTGATTCTCTTTCTGTATTGTCTCTTATTCTTCTTTGATGTCTTCTACGTCTTCCTGTTTTTTTTCTCTTCCTCGCTCCTTTTTTTTTTTCCTTTGTTTCTTTCTTTTTTTTCTTCTCCCACTCATTCTCTCCCCCTCCCTCCCTCCCTTTTCCCCTCTCTCTCTCTCTCCCTCTCTCTCTCTCTCTCTCTCTCTCTCTCTCTCTCTCTCTCTCTCTCTCTCTCTCTCTCTCTCTCTCTCTCTCTCTCTCTCTCTCTCTCTCTCTCTCTCTCTCTCTCTCTCTCTCTCTCTCTCTCTCTCTCTCTCTCTCTCTCTCTCTCTCTCTCTCTCTCCTTTATTTTCCCTCCACCTCCAATATATCCCTTTCTCCGTTCGGTTGTATTTATGTGAACTAGAAAATTAATGTTGACACAGGCACCGGATGGGTCCACTGCGAGTTAATGGTTCTTGACCATTTGCCAAGCGCGAGCCACAGTTCTCTGTCTCTCTCTCTCTCTCTCTCTCTCTCTCTCTCTCTCTCTCTCTCTCTCTCTCTCTCTCTCTCTCTCTCTCTCTCTCTCTCTCTCTCTCTCTCTCTCTCTCTCTCTCTCTCTCTCTCTCTCCCTCCCAACATCCTTCTCTCTTACTCTTTCTCTCTCTCTCTCCCCCTTCCTCCTACCATCCTCCTCTCTTACTCTCTCTCTCTTTCTCTTCCTTCCTCCATCCTTCTCTCTCTCTCTCTCTTCCTTCCTCCATCCTTCTCTCTTTTTCTCTCTCCCCTTTCCTCCCAGTTAAGTTCGAATCCCACCATCCTTCTCTCTCTCTCTCTCTCTCTCTCTCTCTCTCTCTCTCTCTCTCTCTCTCTCTCTCTCTCTCTCTCTCTCTCTCTCTCTCTCTCTCTCTCTTTCTCATCCTTCCTCCATCCTTCTCTCTCTCTCTATCTATGTATCTCTATGAAAACAAGAAAGGAACGAAGCCTTGAAAAAATAAAACAACAACAAGAAAAAACAAAACAAAACAAAAGAAAGTGTCACCTGTCGCCATGAGATGCCGGCTTAGCCAAGGCCATCCTGAAGTGACCGACTCATGTCAGCATCTCTATTCTGGCCTGGAGCTCTTTTGGCTTCGCTTGAGAGGGGGAGGGGGAGGGGGAGGGGGGAAGGGAGGAGGACGGAGGGGGTGGAGGTGGGAGGAAGGGGTGGTGGAGAGGGGGAGGGGGGAAGGGAGGAGGACAGAGGGGGGTGGAGAGGGGGGAGAGGGGGAAGGGAGGAGGATGGAGAGGTGGGTGGGTGGGTGGGATGAGGAGTGGGTGGAGGTGGTAGGAAGGGTTGAGTGAGGGGTGGTGGAGAGGAGGGAGTGGCGGAAAAAAAATATGGAGAAATATGCAGTTGGTGAGAGGGAGGGAGGGAGCGAGGAAGAAAGAAAGGAAGGAGGAGGGATAGAGAGAGAAGGAAGGAGATAGAGAGAAAGAGTTAGGAAGCTGGAGGGAAAGTAGAATGGATGGGGAGAAAATAAGAGAGAGAGGGAAGAAGGAAGAAAAGAGAAAGAGGAAGGAGGAGAGAGAGAGAGAGAGAGAGAGAGAGAGAGAGAGAGAGAGAGAGAGAGAGAGAGAGAGAGAGAGAGAGAGAGAGAGAGAGAGAAATAGGAAGGAGAAGAGAGAGACAGAGAGAGGAAGGAAGAGGGAGAGAGAAAGAGTTTTCCGTGACTCATCCCCGAACCTGCCATGATTTTTGCCTTTAATTGCCTTTGATACAAAGTGATAATTCCTCACTTCAGTTTTACCATCTGAGTCATAGCTCAAAACTTCATGCTTTTTTTTGTATTTCCCTTACTACTACAGCGGCTTCCAGTGTTTCATTTCCTCTTCAAATTGACTTTATTGTGTTTGTATTCTACCAATGACTTTCTTTTTTCGACCCCCCCCCCTCCCTTCCTTTCTGACTTTCTTTAGAACCTATCACCCCTCCCCTCTCTCTCTCTCTCTCTCTGACCTGTTTGACTTTTCACCTTTAATCTGGGTCGATTTTGATTTGTTAGGTTGATTGTCATTGGCACGAGATGGGTTACCGTTGTTGGTATTTTTAGAGAGTAAAATATTCAGTTGGGTCTCTCATTTTTATTTTTTTATTTTAAATCACTCACTCACCCCCCACCCTCTCTCTTTTTTTAATTAAATTGAAATTAAATTAAATTAAATTAAATAAGCCTCCGCGGAGGTTTTCTTAAGCCTTAGCGTAAAAGGAAGATTATTATGTTTTATAACTGATGATGAAGTCCTTTTCATTACATTTGATGTATTTTTTTATTTTTATTTTTTTCCAACCCTGCATAATTTGGATAGCTTCTTATTCGGCATCGAAATCACAGGGTTGATGAATAAAGCTATTGTTGTGGATAGACACGTTGGTTTGGCTTTACTCTTTTATATATGTAAGCTTTACGAAACATTTCGGTTTCAGGTCAACTGAAGAATGGCATAACCGAAATATGATTGATATGAATGTCTATATACGGTGGTGTATATATATATATATATATATATATATATATATATATATATATATATACATATATATACACATATATATATATATATATATATATATATATATATATGCTGCTATATTTTTATGTTTAGATTTTTAAAAAGTTAGGCATTATATTATAACTAGCCTGTAAACTCTCTTAATTGTGCATATAATAACGGCAGTAGAAGTATTATTAGAAGTAGTTTTGGTGGTGTTAGAAGTGATATTTACATCATCATTATTATTATTAATTTTAGTAGTAGTAATAGTAACAATATCATCATTGTGCAAACATTGTACCAACAATACTGTACCACAACTAATAACACAATTTCCATAAGATATACATCGTTCAATAATAACTGT